>LLCB01000120.1:0-162612 GCA_001414345.1 Hymenoscyphus infarciens
TGTTTTGTAACTATACCGTATATATCCCTCCTTCAATAAAAACCTTTACAAACCGAACCCCACACTTGCAAAACAAAGGGGGGGGGGGGGGGGGGGAGGGGGGGGGGGGGGGGGGGGGGCGGGGGGGGGGGGGGGGGGGGGGGAGTTCTGCGAGCAAAGCACCGCCTAGCCTAGCAGAAGAAGCCGGAGCTTCCCTTTCCCAGATTTTCAAGTCCACACCCTTCTTTCAAACCATCTCCCTCAAAAACCCACCCAGTAGCGCAGTGGTACAGTAAAACCCACTACCACCAAAAATCACCAATAATCACCAATCATCCGGAAAAGACGTGAAGTCAAAAGAGGAGTAGTGGCTATAGTTTGCCAGTCCAAAAATTGACTCTAAACTAAGTTTTGTTACCCACCATCTAGAGCTAGAACACTTTGAGTGGCCAAGGTCCACCAAGGCTGGTTTCCCGGAAGAGCAAAAGTTGGATAGAAGAAAAGACCATGGCGAGGAATCTCAACCCGAGGGGGGGGGTGATAGTCGCGTTAACGCTGGGTCTGAAGATCTCCCTCGCTCCTTCCTCACCCCAAAAGTTACTGCCCAGGTGGTCATTCGTTCCTTCCTCTCATGGCTCCCCGCGGTACTTTATTTCCCTTGACAGTTGATAAGTCAAGTTTGCATATATACCCTACGAGATATTAACAGATCTAGAGTTAACGATTCCGGGTAGTTTAGTGGCACCACGACAAGTCCATAACGAGTGGATTGAGTTTGCTGCTCTGCATGATACCAAGCCCAACATTGAAAAATTTCCACTTACGAGGGAGGGAATTGCAGAGGCAATGGACAAGTTAAACACAGGAAAGATGAGATATAGAGTTGTACTTGTTGCGGAGTAGAGTACAGGAGTTTCGCTAGTACTATGCACTTCTAGGTTGTTCAGAAGGTGGTCGAACATAAATGATTTTCACTTATTCAATTACGAACTCGTAGCCAATATTCCAGCCCATAAATAGGACTTTTTTATAGCAGAACATCTAGAATCTCTTATAGAACTTTTAGGACAGCGTTTATGCAAGAGAACATAAATTTGGAAAATCTCCCCAATCAGCTCTTCGCTTAGAGGTACGAATATTTTCTGCTTTTGGAAGAGATTTGAAAAAGGCTTGTAACGGTCTACAAGGGTATGAGATGAAAGTCGCTTTCAAGACTGACTTTGTTAAGCTAATTCCAAGTAAAAGAACCGGTTTGTGTCGAGGAATTAAATGCACTTACCACGTGATTGTCTTCGACCTGAACCAGACCTGAACAGAGGGGGCAGTCGAGAAACCTGTTCGCCGCGCTTGAACTGATGAGATTATTTCAAAGACGCTACACTCAAGGAAGATGAGACTATACCCAAATATTGAACTGCTATATCGATCCTGAGAACAGTTTAGGTGATCTTCAGTGTCCCAAGCCTGCTGGCACAATGCGTCGTAGAACGATGACCGAAAACTAAGTAAAGTGAGAAATAAAACCATAATTTGAAGAGTGAACTCTCCCAAGGTTCATACACTGTCAACCAGAAGATCAAAGCTAAAGCCATGAGTTGTTGATTCATAATACAATTCATTATAGCTACATAACCACGCACAAACCGAATCCCTATTTCTTTTGTCGTTTAGTACTCTTATCACTAACCGCACTCATCACACTCGCACTCCTCTTATGAGCAACGCCTCTTACACTAGCCGCTGGACTACCCGCCTTGTCCTCTCTCTTAATCTCCCCATTCGGCATCCCCTTTCCACCTCCACTTCCACCAACAACCACGACCTCTCCACTTGCATCCTCAAACCCCTCCCTTTCCCTCGCCAGCCTCTCCCGTTCAGCCTTCACCGCTCTCGCAGTGGCAATCTCTCCCGCCAACTTATCCGCAACCTTCCTACTTTCAAGAAGAACATTGATACTCTGTAAAAGTGCATCCCACGCCTCTCCCGTCTCGGCCGTGGGCATGGCCAACCGTTGAGGAATCTCCAGTTCCGTGAGCACATTGCCAATCTTTGCCTGTTGAACAGCAGATTTCGAAACCAGAGGCTTGAAGATCTTCTCTTGACGGAATGCAGGTCCACTAGTACCGATCCTCTCATGTCGCGAGACACCATAAGCCCTCTCTTCATCTTCGGTGAGTTGACGACGCTCGGCTGGATTGGGAGGTCCTTTCTTGTTATTATTGGAGGCGGAAGGTCCTGCTGTTGTTTCCCTAACGGAGCTTTCCCTTCGGTGATCGAAATTCTGTTGGCTTTGACCACTAGGACCTGCGGGACTGATCCCTTCTCCACCCATGATTGATTTCCGTTGCTTCTTCGATTTATCGGCTGTCATAAGTTGTTGTAGTAATTGTTGGAGGCCTGCGCTGCTGGTGAAGGCGTTGACGTTGCTGGTACTTGATGGGGCATCCAGTCTGGCATATAACTCTTGTCTCTCGTCGCTCAGCTTCTCCGTTCGGGTGATAATTCGTTTCAATTCCACCAGCAGACTTTCTTCTTCCCTCGCTTCCTCTTTCGTTCGCTGAAACGAGTTTTCTGCGAATTGTTTCCTCGCCTTCTCCTGCTCGGGTTTGAAATGCATCATCGTTTCGTGAAGACTAAACTCTGCACTATTCATTTTGATGGGTGGTTTCCGAATCGCCATCATCATAGCCGTAACAAAATAGTATCTCGACTTCAGATCCTCCATCGTCCGCGTTTTTGGTGCTATAATAATCGCCCTCGCATTCCCGTCTGCTTCGCCAGGTGTGTGTTCTGGAATAGGCGGTTCGTACTCATATCGATCCCATATAACCGGCCATCGCAAGTCGAATTCTGCTACCATTTTCATGAGATAATCCGTCTCGTCCTTGGTCCAGTCGTCATTTTTGAGTCGAGATTCGTATTCCTCTGGCGTATAATCAGGAAGTTTGACCTGAACGTTGTACTTCGCAAATCCCGAGTCCTCAATCTGATCCCCACCCTTATTCTCTGTCGCACTCTCCCCATTCTCCCCCACAGGTTGTGTATTCCTCACTTCATCCTTCCTCCTCCAATGCTTCAACACCAGCGACGGGTCACTCCTCGCAGAATTCCTGAAAGGTTTGAGCTCCCACTTCGCAGCCGGTTTCCTACTCGTGAATCGACGTTTTTTGAATACCAGAACTTCGGGTACGATCGCGATAGGATTATCTCCGCTCAGATTCTGGACTTCGCGCGCAAGTCCCTTGAGAACATTGCGAGGGGCAGCGATTTTCTGTTTCTTGACGGGTCTCGAGGCGCCTTCCTGCGGGAGGTCCAGCATATCGCGAACATCGTGGGAAGTCATCTTGAATCCCTTTCCTCCGTATCCAGCTTTCGGATTCGCGATCGTAGGGTCGATGACTTGAGTGGTGTTGGTAGAATTTGAGATCGCCCTGTCCAAAAAGTTGGGGAAGCAGCCTCGTCATCACGTGAAAGTGCTCAGCTCTGGAAATCTGGCACGAATTCACGCGAGGCTCCCCTTTTCCAACGCGAGAGATAACAAGTCCTTGCATCAACTCCAACATCTCTCATCCTCCCAATTGGCAAACCCGGAAAAAACGATGCGTTCGATACTCCCTCTCCTCTCTTTGAGCGCGGTGCTCGCCCCCGTTCAAGCGCTATACTTCTACATCGACGGACAAACCCCTAAATGCTTCTTCGAGGAACTGCCCAAGGATACACTGGTAGTAGGCCATTACACAGCCGAGGAATACGATGAGAATAGGAAGGTGTGGAGCAAACACGATGGACTGAATATCTTTATCTCTGTTGATGTATGTACTTCCCTATTGTACCTATACACTTCAATCCCCCTACATACTACACACACCAAACCCCAACCCATCAACAACCACTAACATCAACCCCAGGAAGTATTTGACAACGACCACCGCGTAGTATCCCAAAAAGGATCCTCCTCAGGCCGCTTCACATTCAGCGCCGCCGACTCGGGCGACCACAAAATCTGCTTCACACCCTCCTCCACATCCGGTAACTCGGGTTGGCTTTCGGTCCTCCACCCATCAGGCGGTATAAAACTCACCTTGGATTTGGTTATTGGAGCAACGAGTGCGATTGAGAGTACCGACAAGGGCAAGATCAATGATATTGTACAGAAGGTTCAGGATTTGAATGGGAGACTACAGGATATTAGACGGGAACAGGTGTTTCAACGGGTAAGCTCTCTCTACCTGGGTTCAAATCTGTTGCGGTACCAATATGATGGGCATTTGGAAATTGTACTGATCATCTTCAAATAGGAACGAGAAGCAGAATTCCGAGATCAATCCGAAACCACCAACGCCCGCGTAGTCCGATGGACCCTTGTCCAACTCGTCGTCCTAGGAATCACCTGTGCCTGGCAACTCTCGCATCTGCGATCCTTCTTCATCAAACAAAAGTTAACATAAACTCGACTTCGGGTTACAGGAGACGGTATAGCGATGTTGTATTTACTAAGGGTCAGCATTGAATGAGGACCACGGGGTGTTTCCACGGGCGTACTTTTCAGCGATCAAGTCTGATTAGGGTCTGTCACTAGACGACCTTGATGAAAACGAGGAGAAACCAAACTACTTAACTGTAAGATATGGGCGGTGGGTTGGGATAGGGCGAATGCCTTGGTTGGGGCGCAATCATCACACAGTACAATACCGATGGGCATCGATGGTATGGATGGAGCACCGATTCAAAGCAGAAAATATATACCAAATAATGAAACATGAAACACCTTTCCTGAATCTCCCAAGAGTTACTCTGTCTATAACGAAGACCAACAGTTTCAACCTTTACCCCGTTCCCTTGCTTGCTCAAAAATATCTTTTTGGCCCCCAAACTTGAAACTTGGCTTACTCAAATAAATCACCCAGTAAGCCAACAGTTACTCGTGGCTAAGCTGTCAATCGATTGGCGAGCGAATTATTTGCGAGTAAGCCACAGATTACTCACACTTGACTTCCAAATCTTGCATTTCGAACTTCGAAGTGCTGTCGGTGGTAAGTAAGGTTACGGAGACATGAATTAAGTCGAGCCAGCAGAAGAAAAAAAACTCACATTACCTATCAAGAAAGAAACCACCGTCAATTTCATACTTCACCTTCAAACAGCAACTACTGATTTATTCTTTCTTCTTCTTCACTTTTTAGGGGGTTCTTCCAATCTCACACCCAACAACACCCACCCACCTCTCACAAATCCAGTGCCTAACCGTCCCTCCCAAATCCACACAACACCGTTCCTCTTTTGAGTCTCTGCCCTCGCTTTTGCTCATTTCTCAAGCCAAACAAGTCAACTCAACAACCAACCAGGCAGCCTGTTTTGCTAAATTGCTAACAGAATCCCCAAAACAAATCGCACTACTAACAAAAAGGTAAGCCTGCAACACTCCCGCCCGATATGGGCCGAGCTTAGTGGAAAGGTAGAGCGACCACTATCAAGGACGCCCTAACCGTCCATAATATACAAGATCGTCCACACACCCAACATTGGGACTCGCTTCCAGCACGGAAATAAAACTTGAAAGTAGGCTTTAGTTTAGGGATCAAGCTGGGACGGTTCGTGATAGATAGTAAATGCAGTCAATACTCAAGACTCGTCCCTGCCTACCTACCTCTCTCATCATCTCATCTCTGACAATTTATAATCTTACCCTAAATGAATTGGAACAACGATGCTCGACTATCTCAACTTTCTGGGTTATTTGACCGTGGGCTGCAACGAGAACGAGGGGGGTATCGTCCACCTTTTACTAATTTGGACATTTGGACAGCAAGCTCGAGTCAAGGAACTTGTTTACTTGATTGGCCAAATATGGGAATGTGAACTCATTTAGATCTTTATTCACCAAACTAACGAGGCTAGCATGAGTAAGTCGTATCGAAAGTAGCTTCTGTAAAGTAGACATTAGGTCAATAGTGAATTGAGCTTGGTCATTAGTAGGGCCGATCAAACAAACCCTACGGCATATACCCTCAAATTCACTCGCCAACAAGAATCACATATCTCACCAGTAAGCAAAAAACTCAAGAGAGGTTATTAATTTGAAAATTTGCCATTCATCGAACTGTGGACCCCCCGAAATCTTTAGGAAAAAAAAGTCCCCATGCAGCATCTATTTCACACACACACACTCGCCCCAATTCGCCTTACTTTCGCCAGCCTTGCTTTTCCCATTTCAAGAAAAAGACAAGAGAAAAACCACAGAAAGCTTGTAAATAAACTGTTCATGAGTCCTTTCCAATGATGCAAAAAAAAGGGGAAACCCCCCAAAAAAGACTCCAACCCAAACAACAGGAACTGACTGGACTGGAGCCCCCCATTTTTTGTCTCTCGGAATGCAGTCAATGAAAAGGGAGATTCTGCGATTCTATCGTTGATCTGATGGAGAGAGGAAGCCGAGGGAGGTGATGGAAACCGGAGGTCAAAATAAGTAATCTTGAAGTAATTTCTGGGGCATTAAGCCGTATGCCTGGAGAGGGAAACCATGGAATGATTTCTTGTTGATACGGGAAAAAGGAGCTTCGTCGACTTATAGGAGGTGGAACATGTATTTGGACAAACAACGAGAGTCGTATACTGCGAAGAGCAGTAGTGAGGAAAGGCGTGTGGCACTCTGCTCCCGATTGCAGAGTATAGTGATTAGAAAGGATTTCGATGGCGGGGGGTTTTTTATGTCATTAACGCCTTCTGAGAAAAGAGAATCGGGTTATGGAGAGGTTCGGGATGGAGATCGTTGGGCTTTTTGAATCTATTCATGGGGTTGTGTTCATCCTGATGATCGTCAGTTTATGCAGCTTTCCCCGTGTTGTGACATGTTACTAACCGCAACACAACGTCTTCATGAGTTTCTGGAAGCCGGTTGGAGCTGGTTCCTGGCTTTGCCTGTTTTGAGCTTGGGCTGTCATATGTGGCTGGGACGTCATTCGTTGTGGTAGGTTGTTCGAACTGTTCTGGAATTGCGCCTGGGTTGAGCCTGTGGGAGTAGCGACGTCTTGGAGGCCCCCCGCCGCTCCGCTCGTGCGTTTTGGGACCAGCCCTCCTTGGGCGTTTGGTCGATCGCGCGGTTTGCCCATCCCCGGCTTGATCGGGGACGGTGGCGGGGGCTGCGCGGCGTTTAAACGGGCGGCAGTGAGGTGGCCTGGTGTGCTGTTTCCTCCTCTTGTTGTTCCATGTAACTCTCGGGCAGATGCTCCTGGGACGGCATTTTGGTTGTGTAGCATATGTTGTGAAGGATGTTGCTTCATTGCCTCCCATCCCTTGCCATTGTTGAGTTTCATCCAATCGTACTCGCCATCTTCCACTTCTCCAGTGTTCTTCAACGCTTGGGTGAAGAGATCTCGGAGGTAGTCGTAGTCGGGAGTATCCTCGAATCCAAGGTTACGGACGTAACTCAGATATTTGTTGAACTCTTCATGGAATCCATCACACAAGTCCTTGATAGCAGTGGTCTGCTTCTTCTCTCCAATCTTCTCGTACTTCTGCTTGTTGGTCGCAGCCTTCAATCCTTGCCATGGTAAACCACCTCGTAAGAAATACATAAAGACATGTCCCAATGCCTCCAAATCGTCTCGTCGTGATTGTTCTCGTCCCAAATGTGTGTTGATACTCATATATCGAGCGGTACCAGACAGTGACTTTCGCTCGCGGTATGGGATGTGTTGCTTCGTTTTTGGATCCCTATATTGCTTTGCCATACCGAAATCTACCACATGAATCACATTTGCTGACTTGGATCCTGGTCGACCGATGAGGAAATTATCAGGCTTGATATCACGATAGATCAAGTTCTTTTCGTGGATTGTTTGAACCCTCGACAGCTGTGACAATTAGCAAAGATAATCGATTCCCATACCATGTCAACATACCATTTGCTTCGCTACCATTACCACCGTCTTTGTCGAGAACCTGCGGTTGCAGTGATCGAAGAGATCTTCGAGGGATGGACCGAGCAGGTCAATCACTAAGATATTGTGAAGACCTTCCTGACCGAAATAGTAGACATTAGGGATACCGGCTATGCAATATTAGTTCCTGGACCTTGGATACGATTGTTTGTGTGTACTAACGGCAACCAACAAGGATTTTATATGTTCGATACTCGTCTCGTAACTGTGGTGCATCACTCTTTCGTGGTTCCTGCGGGAGTGTGAGTTGATGTTGATTGAGATACGGTCCCTTTCATCAGACGGAAGACAGCTGCTGGATGGAGACGAGGGGTGCATACGAATTTAATGGCAACCTGTTGGTTGTTCAAAAGATTTGTCCCCTCAAAAATGACACCAAATGAGCCCTCTCCAATCTTCTTTCCTACCCGATAGTGTACACCCACGACGTTTGACGACGAAGAAGCCATGATACGATGATTGACTCGAGTTCGAAGTCGAACTCAACGGAAAAATGAGCGTAAGAGGAGGTCGGAGGTCGTCGAGGATGGATGGGATGGGATGGGATGGGATGGGATGAGATTGGGGGGTGTGGCCGAGTCGAGAAGCGCGAGGCTCTTCTCTAGGGACGAGAGGGAGACGCGACGACGCTGGTCCCGGGGCGTATGAGCATTGACTTGGGGGCGAACCTCCCTGCGAGTGCCAACTGCCAAAGAATGAACTGGTGGTTGACGCTGATTCTTTCTAGCTCGCAGGAAAAGAAGCGGAGGTTGGTGAATGGTGATTGCTTTGCAAGATTGTGCCAGTGCCAGTGGAGGTCGGATATGAGGTTGAGGGTGAAATTGGGCGGAGCTCACTTGAAGCGAATCGGGCAGGCAAGCCGCACGGGGCAAGGAGTGACAGAGTGACAGAGTGACAGGGAGTGTGTGTGTGAGAGTCTGAGAGAGAGAGAGAGAGAGAGAGGAGACGAGTCAAACGCTGGAGCCTCGAGCGATGGATCATTCAATGCGTGTACTCGTATTATGAGAATCGTAGATCACAACAACAATGATTTCTTAATGGGAAAAAGAAAAAAAGACTAGAGCGGTTGGAAGGAGGATTGTTATTATCGAAGCGACGGCGGAGCGAGGAGAAGCGGCGTGAACTCAAAGTCAGAAGGACGACGGGAGTAAAGTAGGGAGCGCGCTAGCACCGATCTCTAGCCACCAGACACCCACCAGACACCCAGAGTCCAGAGTCCAGAGTCCAGACGCAGACACCTCAGACACCGCCTCTATCAAGTCTACCGGTCTGTACCGGTCAGCCGGCCAGATCTCGGTGGGAAAGATGTCTCTTCATTTATTCCAGGTTATTCACAAAGACACCCATTTCTACATACGGCCATGCCGAGGTGGACGATAAATACGTAAAGAACCTCATCTCCCCCTCACCAATCCTCTATCAAACCCATCAACCAGCATAGAGATTGGCATAAACACACACGCTCTTACTCGAGTAGACGCAACGCTTAAACTTACCCTACTTTATAGTGTAGGCTCCGTACTCGAGTACACAGGTACTGTACACTCCAGTTCTCCGTATCACCTCCGTACCTGACAGCTACGTTTCCCCATAACCTCCTCCCAACCTCAACTCCTGCAACCCCCCATCCATCATCTGCATCTCAGGGGCTGAGCAATTGCTTGCTTGCTTGCTTCTCAACCCGGAAATAGCTGTTACACACCCCCATTGGTCCCCTTCTCAACCACAAACAAGCTTCAAAATCCTCCGGAATAATGCGTTGGCGCGTCTGTTCTGTTTGTCGAAGGAATCAGGGAACTCTCGGCTACGCGCGAACCTCTCGTTCTAGATCTGCTCTCAATGGCAATGTCCGTACGGACCTCCTCGAGGAGTCAGGAACCGTCCTGGAAGTTATTCAGGAAGGTTTCATACTCAGTTACTCGGCATGAATTGAAGTCCTCCTTACTCAACACAATCCTCACCGCAAACAAAAAACCCTTCTCTTTTTCCCGATCTCAAAATGCACGACACAACACAACAACAACACAACAACAACACACCAAGCGGTGAACCACTCTCTCAGCTCCACGCGCTTGTTTCAAACCCCACCTCTGGCGCGGGCATCGGCTCCTCTCCACAAGCCCACAAGGATCTCTCCTTGAACCCCCCTTGGCACCCCATTGGATGCAAATGCCCACTTTACGACTGCACAAACGGAGCTAAGAACCTTACTCCAGTTTCCCAATTTCAATTCCAGAAAATCTTATCAACAAATAAGGGGGGAGCATCAGGAGGGAAAGAAGGAGGGGGGGGGGGGCAATTTTTCCGACCAATCAATCAGTAGGTTACAAAAGGTATTCGTTATTCATCCATGCTTGCATTTGGTTTTCTTTTCGCCACCCATCCGCAAACCACCACTGCCCCGCTTAAACCTTCAAAACTAATTGTTCCCTATGTTACAATAACTCTCCCATATCTCTCTTGCGTATCTTTCTGTCGATCTCTCTGTCTTCTCTCTCAATCCCTAGCCCTGAACCCAATTTTGAAAGGCTCCCAGAGGTCTCGCGTGCGAGAAAGGAAAACTTTTGGAGAAATATACAAAGTACAAATTATCCGCTCAAAGCCAAAAAAATGCCATCATCTCATCCTCAATACTGTTTCACCGAACTCCTAAAACTCCTCCCATGGCCATTGCCGTTGCCAATACTCTTGTTCTTCCCAGAAGGTTTCGAGCGGAATGCATGTGCCGCAACTGCCTGTTCCTTTTCCTTGATATTCAACTCTGCTGCGTCGAGCAATGCTTTCATCTGTGTAGCTCCATAAACAGTTTCCTGTGCGAGCTCCTCTCTGTAGTCGCGCTGGGCTTGATCAAAAACAACCTGATACCATTTCCCCAATTGATGGCTGGTTACATGAGTCTGAAAAGCCGAGTCTTCTATTTGGAAGTCTGCGAGAAAGATTTCTTTTTGGCCAGCATCTTGCTTATCGAATCGATGGTCAAGTCTATCAACACCGGCACCAACGATGGTCTGAGGGTCGATTGGTTTGATGATGGAATCTTTCCCAAGAAGACCTGTTACTGTTTGTTAGCTGATTATGATCAGGCATATCAAAGTAACCTAGACTTACCATCCTTGAGACAGGCTCTGAATGTCAGATACAGAGCCGTTTCCTCCAGTCGCTCAGCAGCTTCTGAATCATTCATTCCCGATGTGTCGTTCAGAGCTTTCCAGTCGTCTCTTAGCATGCATCTTCGCCAGACCACCCGCTGCATCAAAAAGCTGTCGTCCTTATCATGAACGCCACATCGAATTGCCTTCAAAGCGAGATAGAACTGTTGCGCTCGGAGTGAGTCTCGAGGCCCGTTATCACCCATAAGTGAAAGGAGTTCGACAAGCTCAGGGCCGCCCATAGCTTGATGCTCCACCAGCTCTTTCATCCTCCTCGACAACACATCAGAGAAGTGTTCGGAATCTTTCAACAGATTTTTGTTACTGTATGTATCCAGTGCCAATTCAAACTCCCCAAGTTGGTCAATTGCGTTAGATATCGTCGTCGTATGCACATGGTCGTAGATGGTCTCCTGGATCTTGATCAAGGCAAGTTGATCATGTGTTGAGCCGAGTTCCACCTTTCCGCCATCTGGAATGATGATACCGTTATCCTCGCTGTAGCTTCTGCAAGAAAGACGAGCCAACTTCCCAATACTCAATTCAATCTTTTTGCTCCAAACGTCTGTTTCACGATCAAGGCCCAGAGTTAGGAGAGCTTGTGCTGCTTTGTCAAAGTCCTTTTCTCGAGTCACTTCTTGTATCCACCCAATCTTGGCATACTCCGGTTTTTGTCTCAAGAACCTCGTCAAGTAAGATGACTTTTCTGGAAATTCGTCCAAGAGCTCGTTCATGGAATCGAGCTGGATTTCTAGTTCATAGTATGCACTTGCCCATCTCATACCGAACTTCTCAAAGCAGTGGTTGACAGTATTCTGCAAAATGGTGTTTCGGCGTTGGACCTTCGGGCGAAGTTCTGGGTCAAGATCCGAATCTTTCAAGCTTGTCGTACCATCGCTGAGCTCATAGTACAAGACTGACGCTAGAGTTGGTAGCATTTCGTGCTGCTCAGCCAAGTTCATCGCCTCATCGGGTAATTCAAGTTGGTTTGCGAGCTCCTTGACTTCCTTCTCCAGCTCGCGTTGTGCATCTCGAAGGTGTCCTGCCTCAATTTGTATGTCCAGGTCGTCTTGTGCCGTAGCCCACCGAATACGCTCATTATTCGACCTAATGGCCATGTCGATCAAAGTATGCTGCTCATCTCTGACTTTGTTCATAGTCGAAGAACTTGGTTGGCCTTCCTGTTGTTCCGGCTTATCCCAATACTGATTTAACAGCACAGCCGCTAGTCGAGGTTGCTTCCTAACATTCTCGACAAGATATTGTGATGATGTCCAAAACTCAGGAAGGTCCTCGTAACCAGATGTCAATATGCCATGCTCAAGGGGTTCAGCCTGAAGGCCATATAGAGAAACGTTGTCTGTTCTGAAATCGAAGGCGGTTTGAAGAGCACCAATGATTAGGTCATTTGCCTCACTAAGAGTTTCCATCACAACGTCGTGTCCCTTTTGGCCATCCTGGAATGTGTACTTGATCACTTGATATGCCCATGGGAGAGCAATGTCCAACCTCCAGATGTCTTTTAGGAACCAAAACCGAACCCGGTCAAGCTCACCGGCTTCTGCTACAGGATTCGATTTGTAGTCTTCGTGGATAAATTCGACAACTTCTGTTAAAAGGCCGCGTTTTTGTCCTGCGGGTTTTTCGCTGACGCACTCATCATAGTTTCTCCAAACAATCAAAGCAGCTGCCATTTTCTCGGCGTCCCAAAGTAGTTTCCATCGTGTAACCCGATCAAGTTCAACCCCACTTGACTGTAGATAGCTGGCAAGTTCGTGAAGAGCAGCTGATCGTAAGCGCAGGTTTTGCTCGACCGAAGCAGCCATGGATGGGATGTTAGGAATCTCGGATTTCAGAATGTCAACGCTCAACTCCAAAGCCGCCACAGCCATCTCCTCCGGGGGAAAGTCCGACTCAGGTCGCACAGCAAAATTAATTGGATTTTCACTTAGCGTCCCGTAAAACACTGCTTGCGTCAACTTGCTTTTTGCGGTAACTCGTGGCGCGGTTTCTGGTGAGCGGAGTTTTGAAATGTCGTTTGCTGCTATTCGTATTACACCTCCACCCCGAACGAGCAAAACAGTAGATGGTTGCTTGATCTTGTGCCGCCGCGACTTGTGATCCTCACCTGTGTGTGGAATGGCATTGGGATCTTCCATTCCAGATCCTACGATTTCAATGTTGAGATCACCTCTAAAGTCGACGACATCCTCAAAGGTGTGTGGGTAAAGATGGTTTTCGGCCATCAGCTGTGAGTCGGGTGAATCGCCCTGTTTGGCCAGCGAGACAACCACCACAGCTTGATCAAAGACAATAAAAGCCAGGTTTGGATCCGGTAGGTAGAGCTGGGTATTTGAAGTGGGATTCCGAGTTACAGGCGCTTCATAGGACTTAATTGGTCGAATACTGCCAATTATAAGGCCATCGTGCCGCAAGACAACTTCGATCAGGGAGTAGTGAGAGACGTTTTTGTCGGTGAGGGAAGTTAGCAGTAAAAGTCGCTGTCCTTCATCCTCGCTTGGTCGAATAACTGCCGTGCTTGAAGTCGGATCCGGGTTATGTGCGAGATCTAGGAGTTCGAAAGTCTCGATAAGGAGGTTATTTGATGAGGGTATCGCCTGCTTGATCGCCGACACAATGTCTTCTCGGGATTCCGTTTCGGCGATCATCGATGTATGCCCACTTCGATGTATATCCCAAGATTGAATCTTACCCTTCTTGGTGGCCAATACAACATTTCTCTCGCCAGTTCTGTCGGGTCGGCCAGCTCGTATGGCTGATATATCGCCATGCCAGGAGGAGCTAGACAAAGCATTCCGCAGACTTCCAAAAATACCGGTATTTGCTGAACCGTTTCCGCTTCGAAGAAACTGGACCGCGATCTTAGGCTTCCCGTTTCCATCTCTGACGGTCATGAAGGCAATTCTGCCACTGCTAAAAGCAAGCATAAAACCAGCGGATTCCGCATTTAATATCTGTATGACCTTTTCCCCAGACATCATCCCAGCAATCTTTTCCTCGACGCCATTTCGTTGTGTTCGAAGTTCCAGCGTAGATGCACTCGTAATCGACTCCCAGTATGTGATTTTGCCAGTTGTAGGAATAATTACTACTAGTCCCGGTTCTGAGGAGTCTGCTGAACCTGATACCAGAGACCCTAGGGGTAGTGGGTCGGAAGTATGTTTAGAAGGTTGAGGGAGAGCGAATGTAAAGGACTCGGGAGAGGCTTCGTGTGTAGTGTATGGCCAGACGATTGCGTGGGTGTGCGTGAGGACGAGGGCATATCCGCTGTCGGAGTAGATTGCACCATGTTGTCGACCTGGGGGAGGGTTAGCTTCCATTACTTTTAGCAGATAGTTTGCAACCTACTGGTTGCATCCCTGCGCAGTCGATCAGGTAAAGCTGGAAGCTTGCTGACAGTATATGTATCGTTCTTGGTCTAGAATATCAAAAGTCAGTAAGTACATAGTGATTGAAGGGCTTGAACAGCTCCAACTTCACAAGGAAGCTTACCAGATTGACACTACCATCCTCCCTCGCAAGCCTCTCAACAGATCTTTGCTTTTTCCCCCGTACTGCGATATTCGTATCTTTCGGAGGGATGATGGTTGCTGGTGGGCTTTCGCGCCTGGCTAGTGCTGGTAAGAGCTTATTGGGCTTAGTTTCCTCCATCTCAACCGGACCACCTGGAGGCACAAAGGTTTGTTCAGTCATTGTGCTTCTCTGCCTCTTCGCCTTCGGGATGGAACCTTCATTGGATGCAGGTCGTGCTCGCCGTCTGCTGGTCCGGACGGTGCCCGCAGGTGTGTTGGCGCTGGAAGCAGAAAACATCGTGGATGCGTCGCGCGTCGCGAATGATGGAATTCGATTATGCTGGAATCGTGGTGTTTTATGGATAACTTCCTGTCACCATAGTCCAGGTGTAAGATGATGGCGAGCAGCGGCGAATGCGCACTTTTGTCTCGGGGGTGTTGAGGGTTGTGTTTACATTCAATGCTGTATGTACCCTACCTATGGCCAATTTCTGAGGCAGAATCCTTGGAAACCAACGTGTTTAGGCCTGAGGCTGAAGGCGGTCAGCTCAGATATTACAGCCTCACTTGCCAAAGCTAAGCTTTCACCCATTTTGAACAACGCATCGGCAACGATTTAATAATCCTTACGGAGTAGGAGACAGTCCTCTCAATTGGAGTCCTGCACCCGAAATACCCTCCTTCTGTTTAAGCTCGCCATTTTTCTTTTCTTGACATAAAATCCTCTGACTGCATTTCCTACCTTCAATTCAACTACTCATACTTGTAGCAAGCCGAAGTTATGATTTATTATTCTTGTTCACTAACAAGCACGAGTTTAATAGACCGAACGCTAGCGATATAGTAAAGTGGTGCGACTCGGGAAGTTGTGCTGTACCCATAAAGTATCCATGACGCTAACTTCGGTGACGTTTTCATTCCGGCGTACTCTCTGGTCCTCCATGCAACGACAACCTCAAAAACACCCAACTCCAAGAATGAAGATTTCCAATGTCCCGAGCACTCCCAACTTCCGTTACGTCTCTGGCAATCACAAATCCTCTTGTTCTATACCGATCGTTACTTCAGACCAAGCAAATAGCCCCTGACCCAGCGCAATATCGATTAGCTCTTCACTTACAGAAATTATATACGAACCTTCTCGATTATTCTCCCCAAACTCAATATGGAGCTCGACTCAAAGACATCAGTCGAGTTGTGGAGAATACACAGGAGAAAAACGATCGAGTGCTAGCAGTTGCTGGACATCCATTGAGACGCAATCCACTATTTTCTCATTTATTCTCTGAAACCGGTCGTGATACACTCGCTTTAACGCGAGTTCTTACAAGTCATGAAGCGGCAATAAATCTTGACTCCCCGAGGGGATTACTACTGCACGGAGAAGTCGGAACTGGGAAAAGCATGATGGTGGACCTTTTAGCTGATTGTCTTCCCAATCAAAAGAAGCGAAGATGGCACTTCAATACTTTCATGTTGGAGATTCTTGCTCGTCTCGAACAGCGTCGCAAGAATGGAAGTCCTGATCCAGAACATTCTTTGATCTGGTTGGCAAAAGATATGATAGAAACATCTCCTATCCTCTTCTTAGACGAGTTTCAATTGCCAGACAGAACCGCAGCGAAGATATTAAGTAGTCTGTTAACAACGTTCTTCCAATTGGGCGGGGTATTGATTGCTTCATCCAATCGCATGCCCGACGAGCTATCCAAAGCTAGTGGCATGGATTTTACGGCCCCCTCTGGAGGGGGTTTTATGAGAAAATGGCTTGGTTATGGCGACGGACGAATACCAAGCATGTTTCCTTCCAATAACGAGTACGCGGCCTTTGTAGAGGTTTTGAGAACTCGATGTGAAATATGGGACATTCGAGGAGATCGAGACTGGAGACGGAGAGAAGCAGAGGAAGTTGGGACTGACGGGACCGAAGCTTTACGGCAAGAATTAATCGAAGATGTTCTTGCGAGGGAGCAGGGTCGAGCAGGTCTTTTAGAACGCCCAACAGAAGTGTCACTTAATGAATCAGAGAGCATAACGACAAAATTGCCCAGCAAGTATTTCTTACGGCCGTCGAGCGAGGGTTGGGATAAGACCATCGAAAATGTGTTGGCAGCGAAAACCGGTAGCCCAATCCCATGGGAGTCATCAACAATATCAGTTTATGGCCGAAAAGTCCCAGTCCCGCGACATTTCGAGGGAATAACTTTTTGGACCTTTGAAGAACTATGCGAATCAACACTTGGCCCAGCGGATTACATCACATTAGCCTCGACATTCCACACTATCATACTAGACAACGTCCCGATCCTTCACATATCTCAAAAGAACGAAGCCAGAAGGCTCATCACCCTTCTAGATGCTTTATACGAAGCGCGCTGCAAGCTAGTAATCCGAGCCGGAAGTGATCCGGACTCACTCTTCTTCCCGGAAACAAGGATAACTTCAAACTCTGGAGCCACTGGTTCTCAACAAGACGACAATGAGGATGGAGATGCTGTCTATCCCGAGACTCTAGCTGAAATCTACCAAGATCAAACATCCCCGTTCAGACCCAATATCTCATCATATACAGATAGTTCGAGAGCTGGTTATGATCCAGATGAGGATTCGGATTTTGGACCTATTCCTGGAAAGGGGAACGAAATCGGCCGTCAAGTTGATTTTGGTAATACCGGGTCTTTCACGGGAGAAGATGAGAGATTTGCGTATAAGCGAGCAAGTAGTAGACTCTGGGAGATGTGTGGAGCACGGTGGCATGCGAGGTCTGAGCCTACTGTGAGTATCCCCTGCTTGGATTGTTAGGTCTTTCAATACCCCCTGAGCACTTTTTTTTTTGCCTTCGTTTCTCTATTCTTCTGCTCAACGGTTTTTATGGCCTATACTCTCTTCTGGGGCATAGGAACTCGTGGTTGGTCAAACCTACCCCTCCCTCCCCCACTGTAACATTGTTCAACAAAGAATCGGAAAATCAATTTGATTATTTTGAATGGCTGAAATAATTAGACATAAATTATCTTCATTCTTCCAGAAGAGTTGGGATAATCGGAGAAGGGGCAAGTGCCTTGAGTCTACAGTCACGCATTTGTGGTATAGGTCAAAGACAAGCTTTTGGGCATAATTCAAAGGCATCATTGTCTTTGACGTGGGTTTTGTTCTTTTCTCAATCCAAACCTCTACCAATCAAATATTGATCATATTCAACATTCTAACCCCTCCTCAGTGGTGGAGACCGTTACCCCTCGAAGTCCGAAGATGGGAGCGCTCAGCATCTGTAATCTCGACCCCACAAAACCAACCAATATCAGAGAGCGATGTCAAAATAGGGACTTTTGTCGAACTTGATGAGCCAGCAGGACTTCGCCATGATCAGAATCTGGGAGGTGAACAAAATCCAGTCGAAAGTCCATTCAGGGAACCAAAAGACCCTCCTACGAAGATCGGCTGGACTCATGCTTGGGGAATGACGAAATGGGGGAGGAAAGCTGGACCTTGGGGTCAAGGAGTTGATGGATTGGGAGATAGAAAGAAAGGAGGTGGGTAGAGGGGGTACATAGAAAATAGATGGACTTCGCTAGAGACTTGCCTATCTTTTTCACTATCAATTGATTAACATTTCATAGATAGTTTTCAAACGCACTTTTCCCTTAGTATTAGGGAGGCCAATCACGACGGGAGGCTAGTACACAAGCCCCATTAAAACCCCACAATTCCAGAATTATATTCATAGCCACTATTAACACCTCTTGCAAACACAAATCCAGAGTCTGTTCGCCTGGCCTGGTCGGTTGAAGGTTCCATCCGTCGTAAGTAGCACCATAAAAACATCTAACATACCGGGTATTCTCAGCGTGCCTTAAGTGGCGGGCAGAGTTTTTGCTGTTTTTTTTTGGGAGACTATTCACTCATTATGTATTTTTGATAGGTTGAGTTGAGAGACAAGGGTCAAGGGTCCACCACGGGTCCTCAGCCTTCTGAAACTCTTCAGCCTTGTCCAAACAACCAGGACATAGGTAGAAATCCATCAACAGCACCCGGCCCAAAAACACACACAAAACAATGTCGGCAATCCCATCAATAGCCTGCATAGGCGTAATCGGCAAAAATGTACCTCTGCCCTCTCATCTTGCCACCCATAAACCCCCTCCTTTTGCTCCTCACTAACAACAAACCACAGAACAACCCCCTCCACGTCTCCCTCTTCCCCTCGCATCCCCTCTCAACGCCCCTCCGAACACCCGTCCAGTTTTCCCTCCTCCTATCTAGTACCCTCGACATCTTCGCGGCGCGCTCAAAGATAAACGTCTCGGTAGGCGGTGGTCTATCGGGCGATTATGGACTGTTACATGCGATCGATGAGAGGCTTGCGGCGTATGGGTTTGAGACTAATACTGGGGTTAAGTTTGTTGTTGTTGTAGACATGAGAGGACGGGGGATCGGAGGGGATGATATGGGGAAGGCGGGGGCAATGGGGGGTTTGGGGTTAAGGGAAGGGGAGATGAAGTTTGTAAGTTGCGTTCTTTCGTATATTTGAGGGTTGTTCTGGGGTGGCATGGGATAGCCTGGGTCTTGGGGTGTGGAGTTTGGACTTTGGAGTTTGGACTTTGCTGGCATTGGGTGGGAACAAGGAGTTGAGAATTGGAGCAAATGGAACCACAAGGAGTCGAG
The DNA here is from genome assembly GCA_001414345.1 of Hymenoscyphus infarciens. NCBI lineage: Eukaryota > Fungi > Ascomycota > Leotiomycetes > Helotiales > Helotiaceae > Hymenoscyphus > Hymenoscyphus infarciens. Next base: position 19,267 of record LLCB01000120.1, read on the forward strand.
ACGAGGAGAGAGAACAAGAGCTAACACAACACGCAGGTCTTCAGACAATTGCAAGATGCCTACATTAAATTACTGCAAAACCCATTCTACGATCCAGATGAACATAGCCCGCCGACCGGTCGAGGTGGAAAGAAAATTACAAGTAGGCGGTTCGCGGAAGATGTTAGGAAGATTGGGGAGCGGTGGAGACCTGGAGCTGGAATTGTTTGAGGGCACCGCGGATAATTGAAGGGGTATTGGACATTGGAGAGGGAGTTTCCGTTCAGGCAGCATTTGCGGGGCGTTTGGAGCGAAGGGAAAGTGTTAATACTTCCTCCCTAATTTAAGTTTTTGGTTATGTTCTCTTTGATGGTGAACAAACTGCTTTGAAGTAAAGTTACCTTTCCTGTAGAGTGGGGTGGGCTGTTGTTCCTTGGTAGCTATCTACCTTGGAATGGAACTATCCATCTCTACTGTCCTCATACAATTACCTTTTCCAGCACCCCCTCTCCTATAGTTCTCAGGAAATAAGTCGAGGTAATTTGTTCAAAACATCTCTTGCAAATGTTACGCTGACAGATTTCAAAACCCTCGAGGAGGCCCCTCATGATATCCTTGAAGTGCTTCCAGATCCCCCCGGAAGATTCTTACCTCAATTGCCAACTCCAAAGAAAGACTCCAATTTTTGGCATACAAAGTATAGGTACTAGAGTGCAAAGCAAAAAAGCAATCCTTCCACTTCACTCCACCTTATCCCACAACTATCGCCCTACTATTCTTGGTAAACGAGTTATCGTTCCCTCCCCCTTCTCCGAGTCTTTTCAACATTCAAATGGAATTCCATCTCGGAGACAAAATTCCCCCAAAAGGCTTTTCAGCACTTGCAAACACGAGGGAGAGCCCCAAAAGCGATTTTCACAGAAAAGGTTCTCCTCCTAGCAAACCTACCCCCGAAAAGAGGTATCCAATAACCCCCTTCTTCTTCCTCCTACTTTAGAATTTACTCCTTCCACGAGACGCCACCTGCGCTTGCTCCCTCAAGCCTTCAGAGAAAAATCTACTCGGGAACCTCAAGAAATAACTCTGGGAGACGCTAGTGCTAACAAATTATGTGTAGTTTAAAAGATGTAGAGATAATCAAACTCAAACAATTACAACAACGATTTAACCATAACAATCAAGTTGGACACAAGCACACAAACTTGATGTTGACATTGGGAAAACGAGTCGCTGGAACCAGATCATGGCGACTGAAAATCGTTTGGATGCAGGCGTCCACTCGGGGGCTGGGGGTTGAGTGCTTGCGGGTTGCGCGTGAAGTGAACTCTGGAAGGAGTTTCGGTAAGATGACCATGATTTGGGCATTGGGAATTATTATGGCGTCACGTTGATCAAATGCATATTTAACAGATCTAAGGAGCAATTCTATTCTGTAACGACTGACTAGATAACAAAGTTTTTCCCTTTCTGACTTTTGATTTGGCATACAAGCGTGCAACGGCACCAACGAAGAAAAGAAACCCTTTTCCACAACTCAGAGGCAAGACTTTTACCGCTGTAATAACTCCGCCAAAACGCAGAATCAAAGCAGATTAACCCTCACTCTAACCGCAGAAAGTCGCAATATGATAACAAAAAGACTCTTCAGAGAAATGATACATCAATGCAAAGTGCTCTGCCAATAAGTCAAGGTGAAATAGTAGCAGCCACCAGCAAAGGCAACCATAAGCATACCATGATTCAACCTATCGCAAAACCGTAACCATGATGTGTCCAAAGCACCGAAGAATCACCCCTCAGCGTAGGATGACCAGTATTGGGTAAATTAGGTTGCCGGAGAAAATGTTGAAAACAAGAAGGAAATATCGTAGCTTGGCTTGAACAAGTTTTTATAGCCTTTCCTGCAAACACAGTGGAAACAAACAATGTTGAACGTGGCTTTCGTAGGATGTAACAGCCAATCGATGACATCCTTAGATATGAAAGACCAAAAGCCGACGGAGAGACAGAGCCCAGTTCGATATGTTGTGTCCTTATGGTGATTCATTGATATCGTGTGTCATGTAAAGATCGTGAGGTGAGCCAAGACCTGTACAGGTGTGCAATATGACAAAGCAAGGAAGTAATATATCGAAGTGCTCAGCGATAAGCTCCACCATATCGGGGGGCCTGTTGAGGAAGGCGGGGATTTGGAGCACCGATAGCTGGGCCAACTCCAGGACCAGGACGAGTCTGAATAGCGGGATTGGTGCAGAGCATACCAACTCGAGAACCAAATTTAGAGCCCCGAAGAGAGACCATGTGCTTTCGGATATGTTGAGCAACAATCTCACGGTGTTGAGGGTTGGAGTGGGTCAGAATGTACTGGATGAGGTAATTGCCATACTGATCACTTGCGATATCGATCAGTGGAATTCGTGGTCTGTCGAGACGGCCTTCGCAGACTCGGTCAAGGTAGCGTCCAAGGAAATCAACACCACCAATCTTGAGGCATTTCTCAACAACCTTGGAAGCGAATTGGTCCATGCTGTATTCAGAGGCATAACGAATGACGTGATCAATGGCACGGCTTCGATCAGCCGGAGCACCATGTTCGCAAATGTGCTGGATACACCAGTTGCCGAATTGACCATGAGCAACGATGTCGATACTGGCAAGAACCTCTTCAATGCAAGGGCGCTATGATGCGGTTAGCAGGGTTCAAAAAGAGAGAACAATCGGGGATTATACCTTATCCTCCTCGAGACAATTCTCAAAGATGTTCTGTACAACCAAACTACCTGTCTCACCAAGAGCAACCTCGTGCCACATTCCGCGAAGAGCCTCGTTGACGTACTTCATGATTTGTGGTGGGGATTCAGTCCAGCGGAGCTCAAATAGCTTTTGCCAAACATGACAAGCATATCTGTGAATGACAGTCTCTGGGATACGACGAAGGAGTTCATGAACCATGATGGCCTTGTAGTCTTCTGGGACTGAGTCGAATGCCTTCTGAACAACATGGCAGCCGAATGCATCCATGGAAAGGTTCAGAGTGTTACCTCGGATGGCTTCGGCAATCTTAATAACCTGGTCAGCTGTTCCGTGCTCAAAGCATCTTTGAACCAGAAAGTTTCCAAAGCGGTTGACCATCAAGGGATAGGCTTGCGCAACAATTGCTTCGACAATATCGTACTTTTGCTCTGTTGTGCCAACCTTGAGCTTTTGCTGGAGGAAGATAGATGCTTGTTGATCATTGTTGCATACAATCTTGTCGACAATATATTTCCAGTTACAATTGACAGTTCGATCAAGGAGACGACGGTAGTTGAGAGGTTCGGTAGTGGGCAAGTAAGTCTGTCCCTCAGTAGCAACGACCTAAGCATGGTTAGCACAATGATAAGGAGTGGTCGATTAGTGGACCTACCTCGTTCTTCCATCCACCAGTGCTGGACGTAAACTCCGGAGCGTGCGGAGAGAGAGGTGTACCAATTGGCTGAGGCTGGTAACCGCCATACATACTGCCACCTCCCATACTCATACCACTACTCATACCGAATTGGCCACCCACTCCGCCGCCCATACCTCCAACTGATCCATAGGGGGTTGAAGCAGGAGTATATCCATCGTAAGAGCTACTGCTGCTAGCATATGGAAACGATCCTCGACCAAACCGGCCAGCAACTTGGTTGCGGCGACCGGCGGGAGGAGCCATCAGTAGATCAGTATCAGGAGCCATACGATCACCCCGGAATGGAGGACCAGAGTATGCCATTGGTGCTTCGACAAATGGTTGACCACCAAAACCACGATTCATCCACTGATTGGAGGACTCAGAGGTTTGGAAAACTGGGACGGGACCCTGAGAATAGCCAGGCTTGCCGCCGTTTCCCCAAATGTTGCGGGCACGATTGAAACCACCAGCAGACAACGCGTCGCTTGTGTCGGAACGGGAATCGTCTTGCGCAACCCAAGATGCCTCACGCGAGATTTGAGGGCGAATACCGGGGTTCATTGCCTGTTGAATGTGGGCCAAGCGAGGATCAGAGAGCTCAGGATTGACGCCAAAATCGGCCTCGGAGGCGGTGCCGATAGCTTGGTCGATAGTGTGCTTTGTGATTCGACTTTGAGAGAGCTCCTGGTCCATGCGAGCCATGCGAGCCTTTGCAGCTTCAAGCTCAATCTTCAACCGAAGAACTTCTTCGCCGCCAGTTGTGGAGGAGTCCTCACCAACGGCACTTGGAGGAGCAGTGCTTGATACGGAGCTGTGATGTGCCTCGGTGACTGGGGTAATTGGCAACGTGGTGTTTGCAGTAGAGAGGTATTCGACGGTCCGAGAGTATGCCGTGGTTTCCTCCGAAGACTTGAGGGCCTTTTGTTGCTCGTTGATGGTAGCACTTTGCTCCGAGAGCTTCGCGAGAAGTTTGTCCATTGGGCTGATTATCTCATCCTTGGAGGACGCGTGAGACTCGTGGCTCATCTTCATCTTCTGCGGAGGTAAGTATTTGCCTTGTGCCCCTTTGGTAAACTGGGAAGACAAGCTGACCTTTGGTGCAGCTTGATTACCAAGCTTGCTGGTAGACAAGGCAGTGGCCGATTTCTTGAGGGAGAGTGCGCTGTCCTGTTATGTTCCAAAATTAGTTACAATTGCGGCTTCTATTCAACATAGATATCATGTAAATAGATGATGCCTGGAGGAGAGGGGTTGTGTGCGGGTATTTGAGAGTTGGTGGCGGAGCAGAAATGTGCTCAAGAGGTGGAGGTTGAAGTTGGGGTGAATAGGGTTGCAGATGGGAAAAGTGACGTTGAGGTTCGAGTGCTGCAAAGAAGGGTGAGACTCACAGGTCGGCTACCCATCTTGTCTTCAACAGCACCGCTGGCATTGGCATTGGCATTCTCTTGCGAGAAGCTTCGATTGACGCCTGTTCGACGGAGGCTGGGAGAACCTGTAGAGGCAGTGGTAGACATGGTGGTTGATGTCGGGTGCACCGAAGGTCCCTCTTGTCTTGAAAAGGAACTGGACAGAATGCGTGCAGCTAAGACTGTGCAGTGCTTTGGGGGGGGGAAGAAAGAAAGAAGGCCTCAGATGCTTCAAGACGTGGTCGGAGGATGGGTGGATGGGTGGCCGGTGGAGTTGTAGATGTCCAGAAGAATGGTTGAGAGGAGAGGAGAGGAGAGAAAGAAAACGAAGAACAAGATCGGAGTCGTATAGGTAGGTACAATGATATTTAAATACAGAAGGAACCACTGGGAGTTTGCCTCTCAAGATGGCAGTTGCGTTGTTAGGTTTTTTCGGGAGAAGGCAGATCCTACCTAGATGGTAGGTCTTTATATGGCGTGAAGAAGGAGCGGTGCCTGCCCCCAACCCACGCCCAACGAAGCGACGAAGTCCCAAGTGAATTTTGCTGAGGGCACGAATTCCATCCAGTATCTGTTTGCCTGGATGGCGTGCCAATTATTTTGGAAAGAAGATAATGCAGAGGGGCATTCACCAGCTTTTTTAGAACGGGTGCAGTATTTTTTTACAGCATGGCTGCTAGTTTTCTTGCCTGCATCAGATCAAAATGGGAAATTTACATTCAGACCCGCTCTAGATGTTGTGCCTTGCAGAGGAGCCATGGAGAGGGCAATTCTTCAGAGCCCAAGATCAAGACTAGTATTCAGAGCCATTTTCTCCAAAGATGGAAATGGTAAAGCTTTTACTCGAACTGTTTCCTGTCAAAACTTCATGAAAGTCAAAATGCCATTTTCAAGATTCATCAACTGGAAGCTTAGGGTTATTTTGAAGAAGCTGGTTCTCCCCGAGTCTCCCAGAGGATGGAGCACAAAACCAAGCGTATGGGGAACGAGCTAAATTACAGACTTACGACAAACAGCCACCAATAAACAAGACCCATTGTCCAACTGTGGAAACAGGATATCCCCATTCTGGGCAGCCATCTTTTTGAATTGGGCTTGCTTCTGGTATCTCCACCAAACGCCAAGTATTTTACAAATACACCATATCTGATACACATTTTCTCGTTGGCACCATTGGGTTGTTTTATGTTGCTGCCGAAGCTGCTCTCTCCGCTGCACGTTTCTTGTTCTTGAACTTCTTCGATTCTGTGGAAGGGTGTTAGTATACTTCCACCAAGCCGCGCAACAGTACCTACCTTCGGCCGTCCTCTTCTTCTTAGGCGCACCCTTTCCTCGTGCCTTGATACTAGAAAGCTGTCAGCCCATGTTCCAGCAAACCCCATTCTCCACAAAAGCGTACATCTTAAGCATTTCCAACCGGTACTCCTCTTCCTCATCCACAACCTGCCAATCGGGATATGCTTTCTGCAATTCCTTGTATGTGCCCATCTTCCGTGGATAGTATGCTGCCAGGGCCGGTCCCTTTAATCGCTGGCGCAGGACTTTGTTTCCTAACCGCTGGGCCTCGGGGTTGAAGGTATGGGAGAAGATTCGACATTGGACCTAGTAGTGTTAGTATTCTTGCTAATGAGTATCCAAAAACGTCAGGCAAACAGACCTTCATCAGGTCCAATATCCTAGAACGTGGCACAGCCATTTCTGGTGGTATATGCGTTATCAATTGGTGATGCCGGTGGTTGCCCTGTTCTGTATTGTCTCAACGTCGTTGCTACTTTTTAGCGGCTGATGTCGGGCCGTCTTTTCTCCGTGGGCAAGAAATTGGTGCACCAACTTTATTCACCTAATCATTGACGACTCATTCAACTTGTATTTAATTCTCCCTGGTGCTGAGATTCCATACCCAAAGTCATCGTTTTCTGTTTCTACCAGCAAAGGTAAGACTCGGTGAGGTCCACTACAGTTCTTTCTGCGCGGTTGATGGTTCATCAACCACCTTCAGAGTCAAGGCCAGCACCTGAAGCTATTGCATTTCAACTTTCAAATTGGGAACACGATACGTGTTTGTCTGCAATGGACCCGCTGAAAGGTCAAAAGAGAAAATCCTCGGATACAGAAAAGCGACATGATGAACGAAAGTCTAAGCATCACAAAAATGTGAGTTTTCCCCACATAATTTTTAACTCAGCTAACAAATTTGCAGGTCGAGACATCCCGTGATAGTAAGACTCACAGGGGGGTTCGCGATGTTGGTGGAGATCCTGGTTCCATGTCCAGACTTCCAAGATCAAATAAGATCAATAAACTTCTGAAGGCGTTGGATGAGGCCTTGGAAGAAAACACCTCTGATGGCAACTCAATGTCGGAAGTAACTTCGAGAAAATGCCAGGAACTTCGCACGTCTTTACAAGATGATCCACCGAACAATCCGCTACCACCTATTATCTTCGGACCAGGGCCCAATATACCAAAAGCAATACCAGCTACACTGGTCACACCATGGACTGTATCAAATATACCAAAGCACATGCCTCCATTACCGCCCATCTTGGACAAGACTCTTGAAACAGCATGCTTCACCCATCTGAATGCAGGAGGGGGCAACATCACGGATCTGAGCTACGAACAACTCGAATGGGTTGGGGACGCATACCTTGAACTCACTGCCACCCTTCTTATATCACAAACTTTTCCTGCGTTCAGTCCCGGAAAATCCTCACAGCTTCGCGAACGGCTTGTGAAAAACGCTCAGCTTTCGGTATATGCCAAGCTCTACAACTTCGACAAACGAGCGAATCTTGGACTAAACTTCAAAGTCAAGGACAATGATATGACTAAAATCTTGGGAGATATATTTGAAGCCTACGTTGCAGCTGTCATTCTCTCAGACCCAGAAAATGGTATTTCGATGGCTGTGGAATGGCTGAAGGGACTCTGGGGAAGAACTATTACGAAAGAGATTGAATACGAAGAACGACAAGGTTTTCATTTTCGTAATCCCATGTGGCATCTCAATGGTGATAGCAAGGAGAGTGAGAAGACTCAACCGCAAGCTCCCCCAATACCACCCAAGGATCAATTACAGAAAGCTATAGGAGTCAAAGGGGTCAAAATCTATTACGAAGATGTTGGACCAGTATCGACAGATCGGATAACCAAACTACCACTATTCACAGTTGGGTGTTTTCTCGATGGATGGGGAGAGAAAGGCAAGCAGCTTGGTCATGGATCGGCCCGAGGGAAAAAGGAAGCAGGGTCGAAGGCAGCACAGATGGCGCTAAACAGCAAAAGGATGATGGCTACCTATATCGAGAAGAAGAGGTTGTTTGAGGAGCAGGTGGAATTGGAGAGGAAAGCTTTGGAGAGTGCCGAAGGTTCTTGATCGTTCCGCTCACATAGTTGTCGATATGGATATATTTGCAGAGGAATGCCCAGTGAGAAGAATGATGGCAATACGAAAGTGATGATACCCCCAAAAGCAAGATTTGAGTTTTTATGTTGAGAAGCTTTACAGGCCTGTCCATACAACTCTTCAAAGCAGAAGAAGAATCAAAAGTCCGGTTAACTTTTTCCGTGATACACCACAGGCTGATATTTTGCAAAATCAATCTCAATTGCATGAAAGTCAATCTCCTTCTCTTGTCTCCCCCTTCCCAAAGTGTATGTTATTCTCCGCTCTTTACGCATAGAATCCGGGGTGACCCGATTTCCCTAGCCTGAGCCTGACGTCGAGGGTTCAAGACTCCCTGCGGGCAGCCAACTAACGCGGGACCGAGGCATATCAGCAGCACGCGATTGAAGAACCACTCACACAACAACACACTTTCTTGTCTATTCTTGCACCACTACTTTTCTTCCCTCACTTTTGGTAATTGTTCGTAGCACCTCAAATATTTTTCCAGTCAATTTGCGCAAATGTCAGCTTCATAGAGGAGCTTGTCTCTTCTGCCGTCTGACCGAGGTCTTACGGGTCTTTTCGAGAGATCTTGAGGAGGTGAAAGTGGGAGAGATAAGATGGCGGACTCGGTCGGTGAGTGTTTTTTCTGATTTCTTTGACTGGGAGTACTTATTCTTGGGATTGTAACTGATTTCTTCCTATTCTATAGACCGAGTCTTCGTCCACGCCCTCAATACCGTCAAGAAGATACCAAAGACTGGGGCGTCGCGCCCGCCGCCCTCCGATCGATTACGCCTCTATGGATTATACAAACAAGCAATGGAGGGGGATGTGGATGGGGTTATGGAAAGACCTTCGAGCGTAGCCAGTAACGAGGAAGGTCCCAAAGGGGAAGAGTTGAAAAGGGAAAGAGATAAATATGATGCGTGGGAAGCGCAGCGCGGTATAAGTCGGACGGAGGCAAAGAGGAGATATATTGAAGCGCTGATTGAAACTATGCATCGATATGCTAGTACTACTGCGTAAGTCTCTCCCTATCACGAAGGGGAATGCGCGGAACTAATAGGAATGAGTAGTGATGCAAGGGAACTCGTTGCAGAACTCGAATTTGTATGGGATCAAATAAAGAACAATAGTGCTTCTTCCTCCGGATCTTCACCTGGACATGGAGTCCCTTCCTACAACCAACCTCGACGATTTACACAGCCTCAATCTGGGAACGACGGTCCAATGCGAATACTCAGTCCGATGAGCGAGAATGATGAGTTGGAGTTGAGGTCTGAAAGGAGGCTGGGCTATGAGGAAGATTACGAAGACGATGAGGATGGAGAGGAGAATGGTGGCAAGAAGTCGAGAAGCTGGAGGAAAACCGTTGAACAAGCTTTGGTGAAAATGACTGCGGAAATTGCGGCTTTGAGGGAGCAGATTGCCACCGGGAGGGAATACCAAGGCAAGAGACAGAGAACACCTAGGAGATGGCTTGCCTGGTTGCTGTGGTTGGCTGTTCGACACTTCCTGGTTGATTTTGTTGTACTGGGAATCGTGCTGCTGTGGTTGAGAAAGAGAAAGGATAGGAGAGTTGAAGACCTGGTCCGAGAAGCCTTAAAGGTTGGCAGAGAATACGCAAGAAGGATACTACCACCTCGATGAAACTCTCGACAATACATTTCGACATCTACACGGTTTCATAAAGCCATTTTGGGCGAATTTATGGAACCAGGCTTGAATCATTTACGATTTCACGGGAGAAAAAAAAGTCGAAATCATGACACCAAAAGACTCATTAGAGCAAAATCATCTATCCATTCCACCGACTAAATGCAGAATTCCCAATACACGACTCATGACATCGTGGCAAGCTGGGCTGCGCCATCAAGAGCAGAGTGCATCTTCACTCTCCCCGGAGAAAACAACTCAGCGGTAGGAGTGTGCTTGTTTACCCATTCCGTATCGTCAAGTGTGCCGGCTTTGATGATAACCTCCTGAGGGAAGGATTCTCCGGTTCGATAAAGAGTCGTTCCACAGTCGCCGCAGAAATGGGAAGTGATTTCTTTGCCAGAATCGGCTTTCTTGGGGATGGACTTTGGTGTTCCTGGAACTTTATCAGTTTCTGAAGCAGAGAATGCCATCGGAGAATTTGAGGGGATGCGAAGGGAGGACAAACCGCTCATGAGTTTGAAATTATCTTCCGCGACAATGATATTGTTGCTATAGCTGCCACCGGAGATCTTCTTACAGTCGGAGCAGTGGCAGAGAACATTAAGTTTTGGTTCGCCCGAAAACTGGATACGGACCTAAAATGTGTATTATATTTATCAGCAACTAAATTTACTAACTACTCCAATTAAGACACTGCATTGGACAAAACAAACCTTGTCGCAGAAACAACCTCCTTCGTAAGTAGTAGACATGTTGATTTAATTGGATAGAGGGTGGTTGGGAACTGGTATCTAGAGTATGATAGTTTTGAATTTAATGTGGATTTTGAGGACCTTGAAGGGTAGGTTTATGAGGTATATATATATATGAGATGTCCCTTTCCCCTCTCCCCCTCCTTTCTTGCCTCTCGGCCGGTTCAAGGATACAAGGAGCTTGTCCAGCGTAGTATAGTATGCGTACCCCTCCTTTCGAAGTAGCGAACTAAGAACCAGATCGGGAGATTTTGGACCAGGGTTCGGAGACCCCAATGCGGAAACCCAAATCGTTTGGCTTGGGAATGGGAATGGGACTTTTAGGTGGGTAGGTAGTTATACGACTCCTACCTAATAATTCTTTTCACTTTAGCAGAGTTGGAGCAAAGTCTTCTTCTCGAAACTTTAGACGAGTCTTGCATAGAACCTGATTTTTAGTAAGTACTTGAGTACACTCCTTCGAAGGTTTTCTTGGGGATGGGGATCTGCTACCTACAGTACTAGTTTTGAATCTCCCCACTATCTTGCGGATCATTGACGAGCCATGCCCACTAGAGTACTTGCCTTGCACCCACTACTGCTAGCTACCTTAGTTCCCACTACGACTACGCCCTTTCGATATCAAAACAAGTTAGACTTTGGAAGGATTTGGAATTTGGAATTTGGAATTTGAATCTCATTCTCGTCTTTCTATCAGAAAAAATCGGGCTCTGTTTTCATTCGGGTTTTGATGTCATGAAGAGTTGGGAAAATATGGTGACTCCTGATTGGCTGATGGCGTCGGAGTTTTTCCGCCGTTAGGTTTTGGTCTTGCGTTTTGAGTTACAACTCAACTCAAGTCAACTCGTTCGGGGATCCTACATTGCGAGCTACGCAAAACCTATCGACGCGCGCCCTTTTCATATAAAAATTGCCGTTGCAGGAGGAAAATCGCCGAGTCGGGATCTGGATTTGGTTGTATTACCAACGTCCCCACACGTAGGACAGCTCTCACTTCCGGGGGTGATTGCATATGGATCAGATGGAGTACCCAACTGACCCTCAGAAGGCCGTGGAGAAGTTTGAACAAGAGGTAAGCTTACTATGTCTTTCTTAAATTGATTAATGGTAATTTTCAATGTTTTGTTCGATTCATGTCACGTTTCGGTCGCGAATTGTCACCTTTCACGTAAGGTGACACAAGCTTCTGTTAACCCCTTCCTATCGGTTTCGCGAGGGGTCTCGAAGGGCAATTCGGTGGAAGATTGGTATACGGGCATGGCTAACAAAAATAGGCACCCTTCTCTCTCGCACCCGCCCTCTACATGCCCTTCACCGGTTTGGACGACTCCGACTCTGAAGACCCTCCAAATGCCGGAGAAAAAACCAAACATCCAAAATATACCGAAATTCTCACGAAGACCATGGCAAACCTGACTGCTCAGCAAAATATCGTCAGGAAGAACATGAATTTCCTCACGAAACAACGAGCCGAGCAGCTGTTCGCAAAAGCTCGCGAAGATCTACGCGCTTCCGACGACGACGAAGGAGATGCTCCACAACCAAAGCTACCAGATCATCTCCTGTATGAAGGCCCTGAGACCGAAAAAAGTGAAGATTACGAATATCCCGTCACAGCAAGCTCACCAACCACCGGACACGACGATGATGGAGATATTGAGATGGGTGGTCAAAGTTCGGCAGCAATCAAGAACGAGCTCGCTTCCGAAATCAAGAAACTTATTGAGCAAAGTGCAAGTGAGTTGGAGGGATATGATATGCACACAAAAATGGTACACCGCACTTATCAAGAGGAATTGAAGAGGCTTGGGGGAAATTTGGCGAATATCCTGAAGGGTACGAAGGGCGTGGTGATGTCTCCTGCTGAGATTGTTATTCCGATGGATCATTTTAGGTCGCCAACTAGGCAATCTTCTAGTAGTACGGCTTTCTCTCCGACTGCGACTAATCCTTCGGCTGTCCGCACCGAGGCTCTCACCTTCCCGGCGGTTGGTGGGAGTACAAATCGTGGCAGGAAGCGTGGGAGCATCGATGATATTGCGATGAGGGAAAGCAACTCTTGAAGGAATCAGGTGGAAGCCAAGCTTTGTTGTCGGCTGGTGGTGCCATGTTCTGCCGTCAAGCCTTGCACTGGAGTTGATATTGATGGAACTTGGGTGTAAAAACTATGGTGTGAACAGATTGTATTATTGTGTTGCAAGGGAAACAATAGACTTTGTGGCCTGGAAAAAAACAGGGTGGAGTTGGGAAGCCCACAATATTGCAGATACCCAAGTTGGAGGCTTTGCTTTGCTGTTTATGTGTAATACAACTGTACTAAGGATAGAATAGCGATAGTAAACTTGGTCAAGTATATGGCTAGTACCTAGTTGGACGAGCACCTTGGGGACAGTGTTGGAGTGGAGCAATAGTTTGCAAACTGCAGTTTTATATTACTCGTGTTGGAAGCAACTATATTATAAGCGGATCAAACAAGTAGTTGGCCATTGAGTTCACCTGGCGTGGCATCTCTCTGCTACTTTTGTTTCTTTCACTCAGACATTGCTGACGGAGTTCAAAAGGGTAATGCGATTGTAGACACAACGCTTTGCCACAAGAATTCACTTCGAGTTGAGATATTCAGGACATGGATGAGCGAGGCCCAGTGGCTTTGAAATACGACGAAGACTTTGGCTTACTTTTAAAACAAGGGTCGGTACCCTATTAGATTTGCTCGAGAAGCAATCATTGTTATGCATCCCACCTACTTAAACTCTCAAATTTTCTTTCACTCTCCTTCCAAGCTTCATGGATCGAATACCTAAGCGTCTCCTTCATTCATGCCGAGTCTATCGTTTAACCCTTGAAAGCCGTTGGTCAGAAGTCCTCTATTTGTTCCCTTTTCGACTAGTTAAATTCACGCTTTTTTGCTTCTTTGTTGTAGTATCAGTGTTTACATTATCTCGGGTACTGGAGGGGACGGCTACAACTCTATACTGAGGACCTGGAAGCACAGGAGAGGGAGAAGGGGCCGACCCCGGCGTCCCTGCTGAGCAGGAGGAGGGATTTTATTTGTACTACCTCGGGTACTGGAGTGGGAAGCCGTATCTCCATACGAAGGAAATGTAGGGGAGGGAGAAGGGGCCGACCCGGGCTTTTCTGGTGAAGAAGGGACTTTGTGTCTCGGAGGATGTCTTGGTCGAGGAGGCGCTGCCCAAGTTTTAGCAAGAGCGAAGGGAAAACCGAATTTCCTTCCTACAGCGTCTTTAAAGCGGATTACAGGTAGGTCGTCTGGTTCGTCTGAATCATTCTTGCCTTTGCTTTTTACTTTGTCGTCTTTCTCGGGGTTTTTTACGCCTTCAATCACGTCTTCTGTCAAAGAAGTCCACTCGGAAAGTAATTCATTGAGGGCCATACAAGGGTTGGTAGGCATTCGAAATAACGTTTTGATTAGTTGAGCCATCTGTTTGGCTTGCTGACCAGGAGGTGTGAGTGTGAGCGCTTGCGACATATCGCCGTCTTTATCGTCCGCGCTATTTTTCTCAGTCTGGTTCGCTGCTTGATCCTCCGCAGCAGCGATTTCGTTGATGGAGGAAAAAGCCAGCTCATACAACCATGTTCCAGTAGCATTGAAACCAGCCTTGTACAACTGGATTTGAGTCTCGGTTGATTTTTCAACTGTGTCCTCATCTGGGTTATTTGTTTCGCCGGGAGAATATCCTTCAGGAAACCCGTTTTCGGCCGTCATTACAAGAGAACGTAACGATTGATAGGAAACCTGAACTAGATTTTCTGCCTGTTAGCGTAGAATTTTGGTGTCTTCCTTGTCTTCTTTCGAGTCTTGGTGTTGACTAGGTGGAATAACTTGTCCGTTGCTGGAATTAATTACCTTACGAGGGGGAAATCAAACCTGATATGCATCTTAAGTTGACTCGCGAGGATCATTGTTTGCAGAATCAAGTGTACACCAGTCATGATTTTCAATTTGATAAAGCATTTGCGTAGCTTTAGACCTTCTAAAAGCCCATTTCAATCGAGAAAAGTCGCTCTCGCGCTCAAGGAGCTCCTCGATTTCCTCGTGAATTCTGCCGATACGCTTCATGGCAACACTCACACGCCTCAGTAGCTTTCGGCGATATATATGACGGCCATCTCGCAAAACACGCCGAAGCTCTCGCAGAATCATCGAAAGATCCGATACTCCTCTTGCAATATCCGAAATCTCTTTTGGGGCGCTTTTGGCAGCGGATATCATGCGGAAAATTGCGACTGATAACGAGGCTTCGGCCTGCGATATCCCCGCCACCCCCGCAATGATGGAAAGAGGAGCCATTCTGGGTTTGTCGTCAATTTGAGACTGCACTGAGAGCAGTAACGGGGAAGGTCAAATTGAGATGAAAAACACACACTGGCACGCAAAGTCAACTGAATCGGCACGGGTCCAGGTAATGGCCCTTTTGTTCTCATAACAAAGAGCCTGACAGAAAGCCTGGGTTGAGCAGCCATCCATACCTACCTCCTGTGGTCACATGTGTGGTAAGCTTGAGACTACTTCTTTTCAGAGGCAAGTAAGAAGCCAGTGATGATTTCCAAGACGAATATCGAGGGGAAAAATA
Organism: Hymenoscyphus infarciens; assembly: GCA_001414345.1. NCBI lineage: Eukaryota > Fungi > Ascomycota > Leotiomycetes > Helotiales > Helotiaceae > Hymenoscyphus > Hymenoscyphus infarciens. The sequence continues at coordinate 34,485 of LLCB01000120.1, forward strand.
GCATTTTGTTCAAAGCTGCAGAGGCGATCATCTTTATTGTCAGTGGCGCGTAGCCAAAGGGGGAACATCACGTTTCGCGGAGGTCGGAACTAATCTTCCCTGAAGCAAGCAACGAATCAATTACCCTGACGGAATCAGCAACTTAAGTCAAAGACTCTCTGTTCCCCTTCAAAAGGGACTTCCCCTCCCTGAGAACTACTCAAATATCAAGGACCAAATTCTCACTTTTAACGATGGAGCCACAAGTTCCATTCCCGAGCAAGCTCACTCATCTTAGTAGCACGACTTCTCTTTATGAACCGAACACCTTTCATTCAAAATCCCCAACTATTCTTCTCGCAACAGTAAGAACGGATTAATTTATTTGTCGCTCGGATTTCGAGTTACTCTCAAGAGTTCCTCTGTTATACCCAACACCTTTATCATTCCCGATTTCCTAAAATGTATCACAATAAATTGGCTGACCTAGGGCACTCTAGTGGATGAACGTAAGCGACAACATAATTCATTTCTACATGAAAAAGCACGCGCAATTATTCCCAACAGCACGACTGCTGCTCCTTCGCGGCACATTTCCCAACATGGTGTACCGTAGCGAAGCGGCACAAAAACAAGAACTCCAGCCTGTCATCCACGCCCTTCTAGCACAGTCAGAAAGTCCCACATATGCACACTTGTTTTCCAATTCCGGAGCACAACAAATCGGCTTGCTGTTAAGACACTGGAAGGATGTATCGGGAGGCAAGAAGCTTCCACTTCGAGGCATGATCTTTGATAGTACGCCGGTAAGCTATAGAGGCTCTCTGGGATGATCAAAGTCATGTGCTAAGCCAGAGCTAGGCGATTGGCACGTTTCAGAGGGCGTTCGATGGTATTTCTTATCAGATTCCTTCGACTCCCATCCTACGAATCCCCGGGTTGGCTTTGGTATATGTACTTGTCTTTACGCAGTGGGCTTTTGAGAAGGTTAGCGGAAAACCGAACGTGGTTTCGCAGTTTAATGGGGATTTGCTTGACGAAGGGTTGATTGAGAAGGATGTACCTAGGTTGTATTTGTATTCGAGGGAGGATTTGTTGGTTAGAGGAGAGGATGTGGAATGGCATGCAGAAATGGCTGAGAAGATGGGTTGGGAAGTGGAGAGATTGCTATTTCAAGGGAGTGGTCATTGTAGACATGGGAAAGGGGAAGGCGAACAGAGGTATTGGGAAGCTGTTGAGAGAATGATACACGGTGGTAAAAGAGAACTGAAACTTTGAATAGATGCACTTAAATACGATTTTTGTGGGCATTGGAACGTAGTAATCATATGTAAATTAGATTCTTGAGCGAAAAAACCTATGGTTCTTGTCTTAGAGGACTCTCTTTTACATTAATCCACATTTTCCCTTGTCAATTGGTGCCCGGAGTCCAAAGACCTATCCATGGAACGCTTCTCGAGCAGCATTCCCGCTAAGCCCCCTAAAACACTAATTCCAGTGATAACCTCAAAGACTCCCCGGAAGGCTTTTGCGTATACCGCCACAACTGCAATACGATGTTCAGAGTCTTTTGGCAATGCAAGCAACACTTGAGCATATCCCTCTGCGTTACTCGCAATATCAAGCGGTAGCCCTGCCTCAGCAAGGTATCTAGCCATAAAGTTTTGAATAGTTGTGCCTCCGATGGCCACTCCCAAGGACATTCCGAAGGTTCTGATGGATGTGCTTTGACTGGAGTCAGTGTTGCCACTTCTAGAGTGATGTCCGAGGAGGAAGGTGGAGGAAACAGGAATTTGGGTAAAGAAGAATTATCCCAGCCTTTCTAAAACAACCCAACAGGGGGGGGGGGGAATTAGGAGAACACCTACTACATGGCAATTGCATACGGTCCGTCACTGTTACTCGTAATAACTTGAACTGCGTAAGTCATCGTTGAAAGTATCATCCCATGGCCCAAACCAAGCACCTGCCAAACAATTAGCACTCATTTTTTGGTTTATTCTCAGAAGTCAGCAACCGAAGGCAGTGAGTACGGACACAAATTGCCCCCAACCATTAATCTTAGTGTGCAAAAGGGTGGCGGGTAAAAAGGAAAAGTTGCTTACAAGAAGGCATAAAACCCATTGATATGTAGGTGTATCAACGTCCAGGACTATGAGAAGACCAGTCCCAAATATTGTTACGGCCCATCCACTCCATATTGCCCAGCGATATCGACCCATTCTCGACACCAATGCACCGATCAAAATCGTGGTGGGGATAATTCCAGCTGTGACTGGAACCAAACCAACCCCTGTTAAAACAGGCGAGTAGCTCTTTACAACTTCAAGGTAGAATGGCACATAGTAAATATCTCCGTAAAGCTAGGAATCTAAGCGTCAGGTGGTTTTCACGAAGTGTTTTGGGTTTGGAAAACGACTTACAATAAGACCTTGGACGAGTGCACAAGTATAAATACCTGCAGCTGAACGACTTTTGAACACACTCAGCCGAATAAAAGGGTTCTTTGCACCCTTCCACTCCCATACCATTGTCAGCCCAACACCAAAAAGGCCTAAGATTAATGGCACAAGGGTATGGTAACTTCCCCATGGATACTCAACACCACCCCAAGTGATTCCTAGCAGTACACTTGTCGTGCTTCCAACGAACAAAGCGCCTCCAGTCCAGTCTACAGACATAAATTTCTGCCATAATGAAGACTTTGGCATCTTTAATCGTACAACCCAAGGTACTAAAACAAGACCTAGGACACAAAAGGGAAAGTTGATGTAGAAAATCCACCTCCATGTTGTATGTTGAACGATTGCTCCACCTAAGATAGGGCCGGTGATGGTCCCAAACGCCCAAGAAACCTGAACAAAACTGATATATATTGGACGCTGTCGAAGTGGAATAATATCCGAGAATATTATTAGGCAAAGTGCCATTATGCCTCCTCCACCAATTCCTTGAATACTTCTGCCAGCCAAAAGTAGAGGGAAATCTTGAGCTACCGCAGCCATAATACTACCAATCAGGAAGAGCATTATGGCTGCGAATAGGAGTTGTTGACGACCAAAGATATCCGATAGCGCAGCGATGAATGGTTGGAAAATGGAACTGGTGAGAAGATATGAGATTCCTGCCCAGAAAGCTTCATTCGCGGTCCCATTCAGCGCGCTTGCAATATACTAAACATGAGTTAGCCACCATTTTTTCCGGAGTAATGAAGGAGGTATCTTTGAATTGCAAGAGTGGAAGTATTTACTTACGGGAAGTGATGGTGTTAGGATAGAAGCCTCTAACGCCACCATCAAGCTGATCAACGATAGGGTTGTCATAATTAAATATTCTTGTCTTCGAGGCTTCCATTCCCCTTCCACTCGATCTTCAACTCGATCTTCAACTCGAATAGAAGAAGCTGTAGTATCAACTGGTGAAGGCTTTTTTTCTTCCATATTTCCACCAGCCTCTCTGGCAGGTTGCAAGAGAGACGGGCTTTCCTCTGGGCGCACCTACCAGTTGTAAGTAATGTGCGAAAATATTTAGGCCAATAACCTCTACGTCCCAAGAAAGTTGCGAAGAAACGGAGAGTCGACTCCTTAATTCTCCCCAACATTCTGCAATAGATGGAAGGGGTGTACGCACCTTAGGAGTTTGTGACTCTTCTCCCATGATTCAAATTTTAGCAAAGAACTCCAAGCAACAATAGACCAAAATAATCGAAGAAGCTGGGGAAATCCAATAACCCTAAACTCATACCAAATTTGCGGCGTTCCAACTGTGGGGGTGGTACTTGGGAAGTGATGAAGGGGGAGCCGGGGAGACATGAGTCCGACTCAAAATGGCCGACATACCGACAGTCGGGGTAACTATCACCCAATCAGTTTTATCCCAACATCTTCCTGCTGGGATTTCTTTTTTGAAAAGAGCCAGGAGTACTTTCTACGCGTGGTTCGCTGTGTGTTCTTTGATTCAACCCATGGATTCAACGCGGCTCGGCTGCCGCACATCCACGTGTCCCATGGTCTAAGGATTTCCATAGTGAGAGTTTATCTCCAGTAACTTGGACTTGAAGAAAGATCTGCGGTCAGCAACTATATTTCGTGTACGTATACTCTAGAGAAGCAATGCAATAGATGGGTAATAGACTCAAAAAGCGCCACGGCACTGTCATTAACAGCTTCCTAAAAGGGATAAAATTAATAGATTCTGCGAGTCACTACGAAGTGCAGCCCTAAATCAGAAACGAGATGCAGCTCACCAAAGTCTCTGATTGGTTGGAAGTCCGGCGCCTCAACACAGGTAACGCCAAGAACTTGTCTCGTTATTTCTTTTCAGCCATTGGCTGCGGCTTACCCCCTAACTTCACCCGTATCATCCTTTCATGGCTCCTTCGTGCAGCCCTGACTTCTGAGTACTTGGTACTTGGCGCCGATGTAACAGCACCCACCGCTTTATTGAGTTGTCAGAAGTCCTGAGAAACTCACATCGACCTAAAGAGAATATTGGCGCGAGATGAGCTTGTTTTCTGCAGCAGAATTATGCGGGATCACGACTTAACCGTACCGCTTCCTTGGCATGGTGGGGGTTGTGCTCCTCTTATCTCCTCAATTTTTAAACTTAATCCTCTGGTCATTTTCCCCCTCTTCTGTCAGGTCTAATCAGTGTTGCCAGTAGTGTCTAGAATACTATACTACTACGACATATCGTTGAAAATAGAGTTTAATACTTAGTATTTATACTATATATTTCTAATACTATTTAATTATATTACTATTATTATTATTATTCTTACGCTACGTAGGCCGTAGGCCGAGCTCTAAGAGTAAGTAGTATATCTTCTATTCTAGTTTATATAGTCTTTTAGCTCGTTCTTCTTTACCTCTTAAGCTTCCTTATAAGTATAATTCTCCTTTTCTTTAGTTCCTACTACTATCTATTTAAAGCTTATCTCTCTAACTTAATAATATAGTAGAGGGGTATAATAGGTTAATATATTTAACCTACTAAGGTATATATTAGTAGTATAAAAGGTGTATTTATCTCTTAGAATTATTAAAGCTAAGGTCTTACCTTCTAGCGTATCTTAGCTTTCTCCTTCTATTCCTCTCTTTCTTTTACTTCTTCCTTACTCTTCTCTCTCTTCTTAAGTAATTCTAATACTAGTCTATACTTCTAAAGTCTCTCTAGCCTAAGTAGCTAAGTAGTTACTCTTAATACTAGTTTCCTATCTACTAGTACCTCTCTTAACTCTTATAGATCTCTAATCCTCTTCTCTAGAGCTCTTATAAGTATATCTCTTTCTTATAAAATATCTTAGTAAAATAGAACTAAGTGTTCTACTATCTCTTTACTACTTATATAAATATACTATAATATAACCTAGTTTAGTACTCTTCTTATAAAAAAGAAGGTGTTTAGTTTTATTACCTCTATTTATACCTAGATAAGTAGTAAGCTCTTTATCTTAGTAAGCCTTTTATAAACCTTTTATAGCTCTTACTTATCTAGGTCTACTTTATCTAACACTTTTATATATTATATTAGGTTCCTCTCTTAAGTTCTTCTTCTTTAAGTTTCTAAATAGTTCTTCTATTCTATAAGTATAGTATTATACTTAAATCCTACTCCTTTTACTCTCTACTCCTCTTCCTACTTCTACCTTACTATCTATAAGTATAGTATTACCTTCCTTACCTTCGTCGGTTTACCTCTTCTTCTCCTTTTTAACTATATTACTATATATCTATAAGTATTCTAGATTAGTTCCTCTAGCTTAGACTTTTAGAACTTCCTCTTAAAAGTAGCTACTTATAGGTTAAGGTATAGGTTAATTAGTATATAGTCTACTTTAACTTCTAAGCTCTAAACTAGAGTAGCTTTATATACCTCTATTATTACTTATAAGTATCTTAATTATTATATAGAGAAGCTTCTTAATATTCTCTTTATATTCCCTTCTTTTAGTATAGTATAATACTACGTTAATGCTTTATATACTATTATACTCCTTATTACTACTATATATATCTACTTTACTTAGTAGTAGTCTACTCTCTATATCTTTCTAGTAAGCTTTATAAGTATAAAGGTCTATATTATAAGCTTCTTCTAGACTTTTTCTTAATATACCTTCTAGTTTAGTTTCTTATTAAGCTCTACTTCTAAGAACCTTATATACTTAACTAGTATAAGTCTTATCTTCTTAAACTAGACTATCTCTTTCTATAATACTCTTATTCTTATAAAGTATATAAGTACTATCTTTCTAAGCTAAAAGCTATCTCTTACTTATTTACCTACTTATTATATACTTTTTAAGCTATCTTAAGTATCTTATAGTTTACTATTATACTTTTTAATATTATAAGTAGATTTATATTATTTATAAAGTCTATTATAATAAGCTTATTAATTCTTACTAGGTCTTTATATAGTATTAAGGTAAAGAGGATAAATAGTATTAGTAATAGCACCGATTCTTATAAGACACCTTATTTAAGGTCTCTTTTATCTACTAATTATCTATTAAAGAATAGTATAGTCTTTTATCTAGAGAAGAAGCTCTCTATCTATATTACTACTTATTATAGAACCTCTTTCTCTCTTAATATATAAGGTAGCTATATATAGTCTACTTAGTTAAAAGCTCCTACTATATCTAGTTAGGCTAGAGATATATAGCTCTTATTTTCTTATACTATATATATACTCTCTATTACTATTCTAATTACTAGCTCTATATTTTAGTACTTCTAGTTACTTATTTATAACTCTAGTAGTATTACTATTTCCTCTATAAGCTATATAAGCCTTTATACTATTACTTTTTTAAAGATCTTATCTATAGTTAAGAGTAGCACTATTAGCTAGTAAGCCTCTATCTTACTCTACTCCTTAGTTATTTTACCTAGTTTTCTTAATACTACTACCTTTATATAATAGAAGTAAGATAAGAAGTATTATAAGTAGAAGCTTACTTCTACTATTATAGTAAGTACTTTATAAAGTAGTTTATTATAGGCTTTTAAAAAGCTATTTACTAGTATATTAAATCTTAGTACTTTCTATAATATTAATCTTATAACTATCTTAGTATACTTCTTAGTTATATATTAGCTTATTAAGTACTTTCTAGAGAAGCTCTTAGTATTCTAGTCTCTATTAAGAACGCTTAAATAGTTAGCTATTAACTCTAAAAAGAACTTTTCTATAAAGATATAAGCCTTCTCTTAGTAGGTCTTACCTTTTATTTTATTAAGTAATATAAGTATTAGTAGTACTAGTACTTCTAGTCTTATATATCTTTTAAGATATACTTACTTCTTAAGTATCTAAAGTTTCCTTTTATCTTTTATTACCTCTACTAGTACTTCTCTCTAGCTCTTTATCTTTATCTTTTTACTTACTATTTAGAGTTCTTAAAAAGTATTATTAAGCTACTACTTTAAGCTTCTTATTTAGTACTCCTTTTAAGTCTTTTTATATTTCCTTACCTTTTTTAATACTTCTTTAACCTTTATATTCTACTAAGGCTATACTCTCTCTCTATCTAGCTTTTAAAGTAGTATTAAAGCCTTTATTATTCTTTAGAAGTCTTCTATAAGTCTTTATACTACCTTCTTAAGTTCTTATATAGTTTAGATTATAAGTATTTCTAAGTAAGAAGCTTCTACTTTAACTAGGATCTTATCTATTAGTCTTTAGCTAAATCTAGGCATCTATAGTACTTTTCTCTCTTCTTCTACTTTTATTATAAGAAGTTAAGCTATATAGTTTAATCCTAATAAGTCTAAAGACTCTTACTAAGCTACTATGTTTCTAGTAGAGAAGATAAGATTAATTATAGAGTTATAAGAGCCCTCTCTTCTCTATATAGCTTTACTATAAAGTATATCTCTCTCTAGTACCTATAGTATAGTAAGTTTAAAGATAAGGTCTATATTCTTATTATATCTCTTATATATATTTTATAAAAGATAGTAAGTATTTAGGTTATCTATTATAAGTACTCTTCTTAGTTTTACTTACTAAAGTATATCTTTAATTAATATCTACTCTATTTATAAGTTATAAACTAAGTAGACTATTATCTTATCTACTCTCTTTTCTATTATTATACTTACCTAGTTCTCCTCTATAATATATATCTAGCTTACTTTTAAGTATCTTTTATATATAAAGAGTACTACTACTTTATCTAACTAGATTATATTATATCTTAAACTTAAGAAGTAGCTAAGAGAGTCTCTTATACTATTCTATACTAGTTCTTAGATTACTAATATATTATATTCCTTCTTATAATTTAAAGCTATATTAAAGACTTCTAGTATCTTTCTTATATTCTAGTATAGTACTATTATACTTATAGTAGTCTTATAAGTAGGGTTTAAGTTACTTCTATTTCTTCTTTAGTTAAATCCCTTATTATACTAAGAAAGCTTCTTAGCCTTTCTAAGAACTAGGTTAGATTACTACTATTTATATATTCTATTTTATTTATATCTATTAGCCTCTTTAGTATAGATCTCTATCTCTACCTCTTCTTTAAGCTTTATAAGCCCTCTTTCTAGCTAAAGGTAAACAAGTAAGGTATCTCTATCTTACTCTTCTTTAAGAGTCTTTATAGGTTTATAAACATAGTTATCTTATTAAGATATCGTTCTTTTACTTATTTATAGTATTACTCTCTTATATAGTACTCTTTTATAAATACTAAGTATCCTCTTTTATAATTCCTATACTTTACTAAGTATTCTTTTAAGTCCTTCTTACTAAAGTACTCTTCCTTACGCCTATTATACCTCTTACTTATATACTAGGCGTATCTCTTATCTTATTTATAAAAGTATATTATATACCTTTACTTTTAGTACTTATAATACTTTTATACTACTATCTTTAAAGTATATCTTTTATATAAGAAGTATTATACCTCTTATAGTATCTCTCTTATATATAGCTTTCTTACTTCCTCTATTATTACTACTTTAAGAATATAGTTCTTTTAGACTAGTCTCTCTTATCTTTAATATTCTTTATATTTATTTCCTTATTATATAATCTTTAGTATTCTTATATTAAAGGTTTAAGAGATACTCTATAATATACTCTCTTTTCTATTCTTAAGTATATTTATTAAAGCTCTTTTTATAAGTACTATAAACGTTCTTATTACTATTACTATTCCTTATCTAAATACCTTCTTTACTTAGCTATTATCTTATATATATTCTATCTACTTTTCTTTCTTAAACTATATAATAATATCCTTACTCTAGAGCTTTTAAGCTACTAATACTTCTATCTTATATCTACTTATATTTATAGCTCTAATTACTTCTTTTAGTAATAGCTTATTCTTCTCTTTATCTATTCTTATTACTTAGACTATAATCTCTTTAGTATATTTAGCTAATACTATATATTCCCTCTATAGTATAGTTACTACCTCTCTCTATAGTCTTCTAGTTCTAACTCTCTCTACCTATATTAGACTACGCTTCTTTATTCCTTCTATTCTCTTAACTATAATAGTAAGCTCCTCTTATAAGATTCTATATATAATTATATTATCCTCTCTCTTCCTAGTTCTCTTATACTTAAGCACTTTTTCTATTACTTTAATAATTACTTTAATATCTCTCTCTTCGATTACTAAGTTAAGTATTATTTAAATTAGGCTCTTCTTTATTAAATTTATATAGTCTAATACTCTTTTCTATCCTCTTATACTCTACTCTCCTTAGTTTATTATACTATCTTTATTAGTTACTAGTACTCTAGTAAGAGGAATAGAGGCTCTTTATAAGCCTCTCTTTTCTCTACTACTACTACTACTATAATTATTTAGTATAATTATAAAGTACTTTAGTCTCTTTCTAGATTATCTAATAGTTATCTAAACGTATTTTAAGGCTTTTAGAGTTACTTTATTAATTCTGAAAAAGTTTTTAAGATTCAAAGACTATTAATTATATTACTATTAATATTATTAGTATTTTAACTAATATTATAATAATACTATAGTATTACTAAGTCTATCAAATTTAAGCTTTTTACTCTGGATTTTAGTCTTACTTATTTTCAACTTTATCTTTTAGAATAATATACTATAATATATATTATAAAAAATATAAATTTAATAGCTATTATAATATAAACTAGTTAATTAAATTTATAAAATTTTACTCTTTAATTAGATATAAAGATTAACTAAATTAATAGTAAAAAGTTCTAGTTTAATTACTACGCTAGCTATTATTTAAATAAAATTCTATATACTTAATTTTCAACTAATTTATATATATATAGATTTAAAAGAAAGCTTTAAATTAGAGCTTTCTAATAATATAATAAAACCTTAAATCTATTATATACTTTTTAATTATATTTTGAAGCTACTAGACTTTAGATAGTTAGTTTAGCTTTTAATAGTATCTAATATATAGTACTAATATTATTAAAACAAAGATAAGATATATCAAAACCCGAGCCTTAGCGTAGTATATATATAATAGATATCTTAAATAGTTATTAATTTATATACTAAAAGTTAACTTTTAGCTATATAGTTAAGTATACTACTACTTTATTATAAAATCGTCTATTATACTTAGTTTAGATTATTTAATATATAATAAATAATACCTACTAATTAGTCTCTTAATTTCTAGTTTTATTTTGAAATAGTGATAAAGTAATAAGAGAGTATAGATAGAAAGTAAAAATAGCTTTATTTTTAGGTTTTAGTATATAATTAGTACTATTATAATATTGAATAAGTAGTATAGTATAGTAATAATATTAGCTTTAAAAATAGATACTCACTGTTATAATATTCTAATAATATATCTATTCAAAAGACTGTATTTTACTATGATATTACTACTGGCAACACTAGGTCTGATAGACTGAGACATTGGGAGCAGTTTTGTAAACATACGGCTTGCTTGAGTACTGGTACGAAGAAAAGCTCAAATGAGCTGCTAGAAGACTATAGGCCAGTACCGAAAGCCACAATAGGCTAAGGGCCCTCGCAAGAACCGCAACATAATCGCCTTGGCTCGACGGGTAGAACGGGAAGCTATCTCGCATGTGCCGTTGAGCTACATATTCTAGGGACTGCCTGGGAGTTGGCAGCTTCAATTTCCAGGTCTTGGAGAAAGAGGGAGAACTGGAGACGGATGTACCTTTGCGTCTGCAGCTGTTCCCGACGGCTAGCTCTGGATAGGGCAGACTAGGTTGCAATGTGGGATAAACTCATTGGTATGTTAAGCGAGAATTTGAATTAACCTCACAGAGCACGGATATAGCGTTGTTAACAAGAAGCCGCGTGGCACCCTTGAAATACTTCACCGGTTTCCCGTGTCTCCATTGCTTATCCTCCTACATCACCTTGACATGGTCGAGGGTTCGAGCTTCTCACTTGTGACACTTGGAGCGAATTAGGAAATTGATTACGGAGCTATTACCCCAAAAAAAACGGCCATTTGAATTCTTTATTCCCCACTCCTCGTGAGATTGAATTAGGAAAAGTCGCCCATGGAATGTCAAGAGTACTTGTTGTTTGCGTAGGAGTTCTAGACTCTGTGCCTGCAGCATTGGCTGACCAAGACGGATAATTTTTTAAAGCCCCCTAAATATACGAATGAGTCACACAGGAGGTTGTATGTGTTTTGTAAAAGCGAGTTAATAAATTGGAGAGTCGGTGGAGTTAAGGTCGGAAAGTCGGAAATACCCGCGTGGGTGCCATGCTTCCACGCCGTTGTTTACTATCTAGTCTCCATTGTTCGCTACCCACAAGCGTGGCTGGGACTACGAGTCCTCCGGATCATAACTGCTGGTTTGATTTATGCATAGAAGTAGGTATGGAGCGGTGGGATCTGGAGTGCCACAATGGTGCATGGTTACCACATTAAATAAGTTTAATCTTTCTTCGGTGATAGAAGTATTCGAGAATGATCGACAGTCTTTTGTTTGACTAGATCCTTTTTGATTGTGTCCTGTTTTAAGCAAGGGACTAGAAAATGTGCTAGTAATTTGATTGCAGGTATTGGCGAACGCATGGAACAGTCAGAGCTAGCTGTAGCGTGAGGGGATAACAGGAGTCAGTAAACGCTCGAAGTACTTGGGTCATGACTCAAACCAAATGAAAATTTCAAAGCGCAGGCATTTGTAGGAAGATACAGGGCCACAAAAAACTCAAGCTGTTGACTTCAAATTGACTTGTTCATTGTCCACTTGCCACTTTAAGCGAAACAGAGAGGGGCTCAAGAAGGGGACCAAGCGAGGAATAGACTGAGGGTTGTTCACTTCCTGCTTCTTGTCAGAATATGTCATACTAAGCCCGGTCGGAAGAGTAAACGAGTGCGAAAACTCAAGATCTTGCATCATCGTAACAATTGCAGAGCTCCTGGCACCTTTGTCACCTTGTACTTCCCGTGGGAATCAAACCTAGAAATAACCGTGCCGGAATTGAGCATAGGGAAATCTACTTGATTCCATTGGTGCGTTTTGATCAGCGGTGAGGTTCGATATTCATGGTAGTATGATGGTACGTACATTTCTCGGACTTCCCGAAAGCCAGTTGAAGCCGCCATCAGCAATCGAACTTCTATTGGCAGGCAGTTACGAATTCATGTAATGGTAGGAGAAAGGGCACGATGAGTCGTTTGTAGATGATAAGCTACGAGAGCTTAAAATTTTCCCCACGTGCCCCCTTCCACGCCAAAAAAGCAGTGCAAAAGCGCTTACCATTGTTTTCTGGCTATACCTTGTTTCTTTTATAAAGCACCCCTCGTAGTGGGTCTCAAAAGACATGGTGAACAGCTCGTTGATCTAAATTTCCAGTACAATCACAACTTCATTGTTCTGGATTATCCCTGTAAATTGTTTTAAGTTTTTGGTATAATCACTTAAATTTTCTTAAAAAGTTGGAACTCGGAATTGCGACCTGGAAATATTGAGGCGAATGTTGAATTCGATCTTCCCACCCATGCTGTGTCTATGCCTTAATTTCCTCTACAGAATTGCCTTGCTTCCTCTGGTGAAAAGTGCACATGCATGGACTAGCCATTTTCGTGTTTAACTCAACCTTGATCTTCTGTCTTTCCATGGTGACAGGTTCCACACTTTCGAAGTCTTGGAAAACGCGGACTAATGCATATTCAACCTGTTGTTGACCAAAGACTCGTCCAAGGCAAACACGCGGGCCGTGATTGAACGGGATGAAGTCCCATACGTCCGGGGTGTAATTTTCCCAGCGTTCGGGCCTCCATTCTTCAGCATCAGGTCCCCAAACATCGGTTCGCTTTTGTACACTAAGAATTGAGAAGACTATATTTCGTTAGATTTATCATGCCTCAGAACACAATGTGAGAACACTTACGGCACTGCGTTCCTTTCAAAACCGCGACTGGTTCATCACCGTTGGGACCACCGCCAGCGGGAAGCGACGTGTCCTCTTTCGCAGTGCGCATATTAAATCCTACTGTTCTGTTCTTAGCTCTGGTTTTGCTTATATAGTAAGAAATTGCATACAGGAGTGATAACAGCGAAGTGTTTCTTTCATGATGCAGTGCAGATACCGCATTTCCTTCAATTGGGCAGCTGTTGGTGGGGCATCGAAACCGACAACTGATGCAATCTCTGCCTGAAGCTTTTGCGCAATCTTGGGGTTTCTTGCGAGTTCATATATCGCCCAGCCAATTGTCATCGAGGAGGGATCCTTCGCCGCTGTGAGAACCGCAAGGAGCTGGTCTTTCACGGTCTGAGAACGCCCAAGTCAGTTGGAGAATTCAGAATTGGGGTAGGGATTTGATACCTTGGGATCCCGGTTCTCCAAAGCTAATCGTTCAACCAGGTTCAGGTCCTTTTCTGGAATACCTTTGAGCTTTTCGTGCGGCATTGACAAAGTTCTGTCAACAAACGTATGGATATAGTCATTCAAGACTTTCAACGACTTTCCTACAAGCAGGTGCATTGGCACATGGGGTCCGAGTGGCCTGGAAGGACTCTTAGTATTGTCCCAAAACATTCTACCTTCACGGAAACATACCCTAAAAAGATTCTTTTGGTGTTTAGGTTGAAAACTACCTCCATGGCTTCTCGAAATGTTTGCGTGGTTGCAGGAAGGGAATCGGATGAATATCCAAAGAAGATACGAGTTACAACATCAAGCTGATAACGATCCATCAGATCATAGACGTTTTGGGGTTCCTTTTTGATGAGATGCTTCTTCAATTCCTGGAAATCGATTTCTGTAAGTTCAAGGTCATCTGGTCTCATTCTAGCAAGCTAATGAATTATCAGTTAGAATATTAATAGCCACCCGAACATCTACTTACATGACCTCGAAGTTGTGCCTTGTTCGCCATCCATACATGAGCATCCGTTGTAAAGATACTATCACCGAGAATAATCCCCCAAACATCGCGCATATGGTGGCCCTTTTCCCATGTTGAGAACTATTTGAAATAATCAGTACTCTGACTAGAATTCTTTGTTAGGGAGCCAACATTGCTAGCAAAAATAGTCCTTATATTAGCTTGATCATCAGTCATAACGATTCTCCTCCCAAGAATGTTGAACTCGACAGTGTGGCCAGGTCTGCGTAGTAGTTCTTGTGCCCATTCAAAAAAGGTGTCCTTTTTGAGATGATTCATGGCTTTGGCGAGTACATCGAGCTCTGGCAGAATCATGTTAGCCTCATTCCTCATTCAAATGGGGTTATGAGTTAAAAGCTCATACCAAAAGGAGCCCATGAGACCATCCCAGGTGCTCGTGTTCCGAACTTCTTCATTCGTAGTCTTTTCGATCTCGCCTGGTGTGTTGTGTAGAAAATGAGACTGAGAGTAAGAGCTGCAAAAACAATCCACGAAGCTTTTGTCTTTGGCAATGCCAAAAGAGACTCCGTACTGGAAGAATTGGCGCTCATGGTTGCTGCTGAAAACGTCAGTGAGCACTTGAGTATTTCTCCAAAATCGCAAGAAGAGTAAGTGACGAAGTCGGAGCAAGAGAGGGGTGGTATCCTTCACACCCACCGAGTAAGACTCGCAACTTAAGAACTTCGCCTCTTGGGTGCATCTTCTAAGTAATTCCTCAAGCGCCGTTATGCCGCGTTTCATTGTCACATTGACAAGGTATAAGTTGTCTTATCTTCAAAGGATTTCCCCCATACCTAGCGTTCTTATGGCTGCCTCGTGGCGCTCGCATGCATGGGCATGTATGGCTGCGTGGACCTAGCTTGAGTACTGAAAGGCCCCGAGCTAGCATTTGATATTGCGTATTCACCTCAGCGTCACCAGCATAGCCTCTCTGGGTAGTGTGTTTCTTACTTTTGCCCAAACAAGACTAGTTTATCCTCCAACGTTCAAAGCTAAACTGAATCCAATTGACACAGTTCTTGAAAGAAATCTGATGTAAGCGTGGGGTACCCAAACTAAATTCGGGAATAGAGTCTCGTTTAGAACTGCTGTTTGAGAAAGTTAGCGTCCTATTAATTTTGGTGGATTTGCAAAGTTTCTGGAGAGATTGATTACCAATGGAGCTTAGCCACCCCTGGTGGACAACGACAGCGGTAATAATTAGGTACTTTGTTCTCCTTGTTCCAACCGTCTATGGCAAGATAAGGCAATTAACCTAGATAGTTGGGATAATCGAAATTCGTTGTTCTAAACTACCTGGGTCAATATTGTAAATTGTGCTGAGTATTTAGGTTACGAACCTGAAGTGTTTACTGCCACTTTTGCTGTTTATTACGAGCCACCTATACGGCTGTAGTGCCTCATCTAAAAACAACTTCCTCCCCACGTAGTGTTATCTGACCCTTGCTGAAGCTACGATCCTCCAGCCGTTACTTTATCACTTTACCTGTACCAGCACTTCTATATAAATCAGGCTGTGTTGCCCCTCAAATCTTGAACTGCTCTCCGCCAACCCAAACTTTTAGATTTCCAACATTTCTATCAACTGTAGGTGTCCAACACTAGGACTTTTGAGAATTTGACTAATGTGCATCTTTAGAGGCTCAGAACGAACCATCATGGAATCAAACAGCTCTGTGAGCGCCATGAACGGGCACAACGAAAGTAACGGGCTGAATGGCAACGGTACAAACGGCCACAATTCCTCCAAGCCAAATCTCAACGGAAACGCTACAGTCAATGGTGGACATACAACCAACGGACATACCAACGGACATACATCCAACGGGCATACAACCAACGGGCATACATCTAATGGAAATGGTGCTACCAACGGAGACGGAATAACCAAGACCAACGGCCACACACAAGATACAGGGGTTGAACCTATTGCAATTGTCGGTATGGCTACACGACTGCCTGGTGGAGTTCATTCCCCAGAAGCGTTCTGGGATCTTCTCATTAACAAGAAAAATGCACGCTGTGACGTCCCAGAAAAAAGGTGGAATAATTCAGCGTATTATAACCCGCATAAAAAGCCCGAGACAATGGTTGTCAACTCGGGATACTTCTTGGAAGAACTCGACTTGAGTGATTTCGATGCAGGGTTCTTCAACCTATCGAAGACTGAACTCGACAGGCTCGATCCGCAGCAAAGACTTCTTCTAGAGGTAACTTGGGAATGTTTGGAGTCGGCTGGCCAGAAGAACTGGCGGGGCAAGAACATCGGCTGCTACGTTGGCACCTTTGGGGAAGATTGGCTGGATATCCAGCAAAAAGATCCCCAAGAAACTGGTCTCTACAGGCTCACTGGTCACGGAGACTATGTGATCCCAAATCGCGTATCCTATGAGTTTGACTTCAAGGGTCCAAGGTAAGCAATCCTACAGTTTTGCTGTTTCTCCCACGTGAAGCCAACTCAACTAATCTGCATGACAGCATGGTAATCAAAACAGCATGCTCTTCCAGCCTGATCGCGATACATACAGCATGTGCTGCGATTCGAAATGGCGATTGTGAGTCGGCAATTGTTGGTGGCACCAATCTCCTCATGACGCCAACCATGACAATGGCTATGACGGAGCAAGGCGTGATGTCTCCAACCGGAACCTCAAAGTCTTTTGATGCGAATGCAGATGGATATGCGAGGGGAGAGGCTATCAACGCTATCTTCGTAAAGAAATTGAGCGATGCAATAAGGTTTGTTGATTCCACGTGATCGCCGGCAAACCCGTCACGTTTCCGTCTAACAGATCAACTCAGGGATGGTGACCCGATCCGGGCTGTTATCAGAGGAAGTGCAACAAACAGCGACGGGAAAACACCAGGCATTTCATTCCCCAACACCGAAGCTCATGAAGCTGTCATTCGAAGAGCCTATCAAGAAGCTGGCATCGATGACTTTTCTCAAACCGCCATGGTGGAGTGCCATGGCACCGGCACTCCCGTTGGCGACCCCCTGGAAGCCAATGCTGTTGCCAGAGTGTTTGGAAAGAATGGGGTTATCATTGGCTCTGTAAGTCTGATCTTTATTCATTTGTCCACCTGCGCAGGAAATGCGATTGAATGAACCCCTTTCAGTGGTCTTTCTTCACATCGCTTGACAATTTTTGAAGATCCTCGAGGTGAACCACTTGGCTCTCTCAGAACTGTCTATGCAGCTTGGATTACTATAGCCTTGGCCTGCCATGGATTCCATCACTACCCTCCGAAGCCAAACTTGCTAACCAAAGAATAGGTCAAACCCAACGTTGGACATGGTAAGCAGTTTTTCCCGAAATACGGTCCTTTCTTACGTATTCAACTGCGAAGTTTTATCCTTTCCCTCTTGATCATGTGGCAAAGAGAAGACCTAACTTCTGCATAGGAGAGGGAGCGTCCGGATTGACCAGTACCATCAAAATGATATTGGCTCTAGAGAAAAATACCATCCCACCAAACATGCTATTCAACACACCAAACCCAAAGATTCCATGGGAGAGTGCCAAGCTGTCCGTTGCAACGGAAGCCAGTCCATGGCCAGCTTCAGCTCTTCAAAGAGTCAGTGTAAACTCATTTGGTATTTCCGGCGCGAATGCTGTAAGTAAACTCCCTCGATCACGGCAAAAGTAGAGTTGATAAATCAATAGCATCTCATTATGGATTCTGCCGCATCCTTCAATGTTGGTATCTCAGCTACCCCAAAAAGTACCACACCCCGTCCGGAATTGCTTGTGTTCTCAGCAAACCATGCAGAATCTCTCAAGAAGACGAGCGAGAACTACAATGAGTTCATTGAAGCCAGTGGTGTTCCATTAGGTGACCTTGCTTATACACTAAATTCGCGACGAAACCACCTGTTGTACCGCTCATTCGCTGTTACAGACGGAAAAGATACAATGGAATTCCCGGCCCCAACCAAGAGTGGCGCCTCGCCGTTACTCATCTGGGTATTCACAGGTCAAGGTGCGCAATGGGCTGGCATGGGCCGGGAACTTTTTGACAACTACCCCTCTTATTGTGAAGATATTCGGAAAATGGATGAAGTTCTCGCTAGCTGTCCCCACCCACCATCGTGGAAAATTGAAGGCGTGTCCTCTCCCTGCCGCACAAATTGTTATATACTGACAAAACTTAGAGGAACTTCTCAAGCCACAAAAGTCGAGCTCGCTTGATAAAGCAGAATTCTCACAGCCATTATGTACGGCGATCCAGATTGGTATCGTGAATATCCTACGGTCTTGGAAAGTGACCCCTCGATGTGTGGTGGGACACAGCTCTGGAGAGATAGCATCTGCTTATGCCGTGGACGCGCTCACATTAAAAGAGGCGATCCTCATTGCATACTACCGTGGCCAAGTCACAAAAGCCCAAAGCCAACCTGGTGCTATGGCAGCAATGTATGCAAATTTACCCTTTGTCCCCCTTTGAAGTCAACTTATTAGTTGGGAGCTCTTTTTTCCACCTTTCTCTCTGCTTTTGGCTCC
This sequence comes from Hymenoscyphus infarciens, assembly GCA_001414345.1. NCBI lineage: Eukaryota > Fungi > Ascomycota > Leotiomycetes > Helotiales > Helotiaceae > Hymenoscyphus > Hymenoscyphus infarciens. The sequence continues at coordinate 53,344 of LLCB01000120.1, forward strand.
TGAACCGACAAGAAAGACGTATGCTAATTTGTTGTAGTGGACTCGGCCGGGAAGAAGTTAGTAAGTATACCCATACCCCAAAGTGACCCACTTCCTCCGTACCCTTCCCTAACATATCCCCTAATAGCACCATATCTTACCACCGGAGTTGTTATCGCATGCGAGAACAGTCCAGAGAGTGTGACGATATCTGGGGATGCAGACAAGCTCAACGAGGTGATGGCATCCTTGAAAGAAGCCAAGCCAGACGCATTCAATCGACTTCTTCGGGTTGAAAAGGCATACCATTCACGTGCGTATTTCAATGATTCTTGGATGACAGCGCACTGACAGTACTAGATCATATGAAAGCTTATGGAGAGGAGTATCAAAACCTCCTACAAGACAAAGTCGCTAGCCGAAAACCCACAATTCCGATGATGTCGAGTGTAACTGGAAAACCAATCACCCAAGCTGGCAAACTGAACGCAGAGTACTGGAGATCAAATTTGGAATCCCCAGTTCTCTTCCACACCGCTGTAAACAACATCTTGAATCCTAGCATGCAGCGAAGTGTCTTTATGGAGATTGGACCACATGCAGCATTGGCTGGTCCACTGCGACAAATCTTCAAGACTTCGAGTGTGAATCCAAATTACATTTCCACACTTCAGAGAAATGCCAATGGCACGAAAAGTTTGTTGTCTGCTATTGGTCAACTCCACTGTCTTTCATACGAAGTCGATTTCCTGAGTACAAACCCAAGCCGAACCGTACTCACAAATCTTCCATCGTATGCTTGGCATTATGAGGGTAAGTACTGGAAAGAAAGTCGCATCTCTAAAGCCTACCGTATGAAAGAATTCCCTCATCACGACACGCTTGGAAGTCGAGTTGCTATGGCCAACGATTTCGGTCCCACTTGGCGAAACATTATCAACCTAGAGAACGTCCATTGGATTGAGGATCATAAACTCCATACAGACATTGTATTCCCAGGTGCCGGCTATATTGCTACTGTAGGTGAAGCGATCCGTCAACTTACTGGCTCAGAGGATTATACCGTTAGAAATGTAACCATCAGTGCTGTAAGTCAACATATAACCTCTACGTTTTAGCGTTGCTAATTTGAAACTACTCAGGCCATGGTGTTCCCCGATTCTAGAGAATTAGAGATGATGACTTCTCTCTCTCCGGGTCGGGTAACAGTCAGTCTAGACTCCGTATGGCACGACTTCACGATTTCATCCTACAATGGCACTTCGTGGACTAAACACTGTATTGGTCAAGTGAGAGGCGGATCTGAGACTGAAGTCGCTACTCACACCGACAATCCCGATCTACCAAGAACCATCCCTAGTCCAAGGTGGTATGTACTCAAATTCCCTGAGTAAATTTCCTCTTTGGGCGACTCCTAGAACTGAGAGAATACTTCCACACCGGTCATAAAGACTTTTACTCCTACTCCCCAAACATTTCCAAAGAATTATGCTGACTCAGAGATGCTGCAGGTACCAAACAATGTCCAAGGTCGGCCTCAACTATAGTGGAAACTTTGTTGGCTTGAAGCAAATCTCCGCAGAGGTCAGTCTAATTTCTCAAAGCCCCTTTTCCTTTTTTCGTCGTTTAGGGAAATACTATTTCTTGTACTATCGAGGCATGCTCGCTGTGTACTGCAATGAATGGCTCGTTGTTCCAACTTTCTAGTACAGTTTACTATTAACCCAAATGCCTTGGAGCAATCAAGCCTGATTGTTGTAAAACACCTGGGTTAATAATCTGAAGTGTTCCGAGTTTTTAGGATAATTACTTGAATTACCCTAGAAACTTGGAACAATGAGACTAGGTAGGCAGGTACGAACTTGAAGTATTCATCACCAGTTTTACTGTCCATTATGAAACAACTCTTGGCAAAGAAGTAAACTGACTCCGGTATCCCGAGTTTAGGTTGAGAGGAATGTCGCCGCCGCTAGTGTCATTGACGAGTTCAAAGAGTCCGAATCTTCTTATACTCTTCACCCAGCGACGATTGATCTTTGCTTTCAATTATTCAGTGTCGCTCTTTCAAAAGGACAATCACGTGTTTTCGACAGACTTTGCATACCAACTTATATCGAGGAGTTCTACATCCGAAACAGTCCCAAAGAAATGCGTCTACATGCACAAACCACTTCCAAGCAAGGTGTCATCACTGGTGATGCCTTCGGAACTGTCGACGGCCAAACTGTCCTTCAACTCAAGGGGCTGAGACTTTCTCCAGTTGAAGGGGAAGCGAGCGCCGATGCCGATCCTCACGCTGCAGTTGAGCTTGAATGGAAACCCGACATCGATTTCTTGGAAGACAAGAACTTGATGAAGGTTTTCAAGAGTGTCCGAGATGATCATATGCTCAATGAGAAGCTCACTCTGTTGTGCATTCTCGAGACAAGCGAGCGTCTTGCCACTGGCAACTACAAGAGCGAGGAGCAACGTTTCGAGAAGTTTATGGAATGGATTGAGGAACAGAAGTTGCGTATTCTCGGCGGGGAGTATCCGTTGGTCCCAGATATCGCTGAACTCTCGAAACTGGACCAAAGTTCTCGGATGGAGTTGATCAACAGCATCCATAATCAAACGCAAACAACTGATGGGGCCGCTGTCGGTGAAGCGTTGTACCGAGTCCTCGAGAACTTCGAGAAAATCCTCGAAGGCACAGTCGATGCTCTAGAGTTACTTCTTAAGGATGACGTTCTTACCCGAATCTACGGATTTGCTGGGCTTTGGGACTACAAAGAGTTCTTTAGTCTTTTGACCCATGGCAAGCCTCATCTGAACATTCTCGAAATTGGAGCCGGTACTGGAGCTACTACAGCAACAATCTTGAGAAATCTTGAATCCGAATACGGTGAACGATTGTATCGCAAGTATACCTACACAGACATCTCAGCAGGTTTCTTCGTTGCAGCCAAGAACAGGTTCCAAGATTACGCCGGTATAGATTATGCTGTTCTGGATATCAGCAAAGATCCGATTGAGCAAGGGTTTGAAGCGAACTCTTATGACCTGATCTTAGCAAGCAACGTAAGTTCAACCCATATCCCTCTCGCGGTTAACAAGAAAAGCGGCAGCAAACAGCTCTCGTTATTCCAACTCTCTTGGAGAACCTCAAGTATTAACCTAGATGGTTTGGGACAATTAAAGTTGATTGTTCTAACTATCCCGGTTAATTTTAAATTCACCTACGTGTTTGGGACAATTTACTTGAATTACCCTAGAAAGTTAGAACAACGAGCTAGGTAGGCAGGTACGAGCCTGAAATACTTGCTACCGCTTTTACTATCCTTCGCGAGTTCCTCTCGAAGCACGTCACTAACAGAAAACGAAGGTCATTCATGCTACCCCAAGCATCGGCGAATCTCTTACAAACATTCATAAACTGCTCCATCCCAATGGTCGCTTGTTCTTGCAAGAACTTTGTCCAGGTAAGCCACTACTACATGAATTTTTAGCTCACAATTAGACTAATACTTTATAGAAACTAAATGGGTCAACTATATAATGGTAAGCTACATACAACTACTTTCTTGGTTTCAGACGAAGACTAACGATTACTTAGGGAATGTTTGCTGGTTGGTGGTTAGGCGAAGCCGACAATCGTTTTGGAGAACCCTTCATCTCACCAGAACGATGGGACGAGGAATTGAAAAAGGCAGGATTCTCTGGAGCCGAAACTGTTCTATATGACGACGAGCCACCATACCAAATCAACGCCAATATTCTGGCACGACCTGTCATCAACGCCACTGTCACCAAGAAGGTTACACTTCTCTATGCAGACGAAATCAAATCAGAGCTACGAGACGCGGAATCCGCGTTGATTTCGAGTGGATACGAAGTTGCCATCTGTCAATTTCCTCAAGCACCACCTCCAGGTCAAGACGTCATATCTTTGATGGACCTTGAATATCCATTCTTCACCGATGTCTCTGCCGAGAAGCTTTCTCAATTCTTGGAGTTCACAGTGTTGCTACAGACTCTCGATGTTGGAATTCTATGGGTCACCAGAGCCTCTCAAATCGACTGTACCGACCCAGCTTATTCTCCAATTATTGGTATGGCAAGAACCATCAGATCCGAACTTGCAACCGCTTTTGCGACACTTGAAATCGATTCTGTCGATTCTAAGGCATGGGCACCACTATGCCAAGTCTTTGGAAAATTCCAACGTCGAACCAAGGAAGAGGAGGTCGACTCCGACTCCGAGTTTGCACTGTCTGACGGGACTGTCTATCTCAGTAGATTCCATTGGCTTTCTGTTTCGAAAGAGCTCTCGCAAGCTTCTGTTTCTGATATCCCCAAGAGACTGGAGATTGAGAAGAAAGGTCAACTTTCTACCCTTCAGTGGCTTCAAGTGCCCAATCCGGAATTGGCTCCTGATGAAGTACAAGTTGAATGTCGTGCTGTGGGGATGAATTTCAAGGACGTTCTCATCGCCATGGGAATTGTCGAAGGACAACTGAAGGATAGCAGTGGTCTTGGTTGCGAGTGTGCAGGTGTCATTGCTAAGGTTGGCAGTGGATGCAAAACTCTCGTTCCTGGCGATAGAGTAATGGTTTTCACTCCAGGAACGCTTTCCACAACTCTCACGACAAAAGAAAAGCTTTGCGCCAAGATCCCAGATAGCCTCAGTTTTGAGGACGCTTCCACGATGCCTTGTGTGTATGGTACTGTCATCCACTCTCTTCTAGACCTTGGGAGACTCGAAAAAGGTCAAACTGTTCTTATCCATTCTGCAACTGGTGGGGTTGGCATATCCGCAATCCAGGTTTCCAAGTATGTTGGAGCAACGATCTACGTCTCCGTCGGGACAGAAGAGAAAGCCAAGTACCTCATGGACACTTTCGATATTCCCCGTCACCACATCTTCAATTCTCGAGATTCGTCATTCATTACTGGTGTGATGAGAGAGACAAACGGTAGAGGTGTAGACATGGTTCTCAACTCTCTTTCTGGTGATCTGCTTCACACATCCTGGAAATGTGTAGCAGAATACGGGAAGATGCTTGAAATCGGAAAAAGAGATTTCATTGGAAGAGGCAAACTTACCATGGATATCTTCGAAGCGAACAGGTCCTTTTTCGGTATCGACCTTGCAAGAATTTGTGTTGAGAAACCCGAAATGACCCAAAGACTCCTCGAACAGGGTTTGAGTCTCTATGAAAAGGGAGGAGTGAAGCCAATTCGACCCATCAAGTACTTTGACGCTGCTCAGGTCGAGGATGCTTTCAGATTTATGCAGCGAGGAGAGCATATGGGGAAGATTGTTGTCAAGATGCCTGTTGACAATACGGTCCTACCTGCTGTTCCGATGTCCAAGGAGCTTATTCTTCGACCAGATGCTTCTTACCTCATGGTAGGTGGTTTGGGAGGGCTAGGCCAAGCTGTTTCGACTTGGATGGTTGAGCATGGTGCTAAGAATCTCATCTATCTTTCTCGAACTGCTGGTCAGACCGAGAGAGATGCAATCTTCATCAAGGAACTTGAAGCATATGGATGCTCAGTTCAAACCTTCCTTGGAAGTGTTTCCAGGCTCAGCGATGTGGAAAATGTCGTCAAGAATGCTTTAATGCCAATTGCAGGTGTCATGCAAATGTCCATGGTACTCAGAGTAAGTCCCCGCACTTCTTTCTCTCAAATTCTTTGCTAATAAACCTAGGATCGAGCATTCGCCCAAATTTCAATCGAAGACTGGGAAACGGTCATCTCCCCCAAGGTCCAAGGAACATGGAACCTCCACAAAGCTCTAGGATCTCTTGACTTTCTCGTCCTCTTCAGTTCCTTCTCCGGTCTTGTTGGTCAATGGGGTCAAGCCAACTATGCAGCCTCAAACACCTTCCTCGACGCTTTCGTCCAATACAGGCACAACCTCAATCTACCCGCCTCCGTTCTGGACATCGGTGCCGTTATCGATGTAGGCTACGTCTCAGAAAACAAAGTCGTCCTAGAGAACTTCCTCAATTCCGCCGTCCATGGACTTCGTGAAAAAGATCTCCTTGAATCCCTTCAATTGATGATAAACCGCTCGGCTCCAACTCCCAAATCGACATATAAGAGTTTCTGCAACCACGGACAGGTAGGGATCGGTCTTCGCTCCACAAAACCAATTACAGATCCTCAAAATCGAAATATCTGGAAGCGAGATCCAAGAATGAGCATCTACCGCAACCTAGAAGCCGTATCCGAAGTGGCCGTAGCCTCCACAAGCGGCGCCCTTTCTCAATTCCTAAGCAATGCTCGCGTTACCCCCTCTCTCCTTGACGAGAGGGAAAATATCGAGTTTTTGGCTACGGAAATTGGATTGAGACTGTTCAGTTTCTTGATGAGATCGCCTGATGAATTGGATATCACTCTGAGTTTGACGGCTGTTGGACTTGATTCTTTGATTGCGATTGAGATGCGGAATTGGTGGAGACAGAGTTTGGGCTTTGATGTTACGGTGTTGGAGATTTTGGCGGCTAGTAGTATTGAGCAGTTGGGGGAGTTGGCTGCGGGGAGGTTGAAGGCTAAGTATGACCCCACTGTTGTTTGAAGGGGTTGAAAGTCTTGGTTTGAAATAGATATTTGGGAATTGGAGATTTGAGATTTGAGATTTGAGATTTGTGTATGAGGGTATGGATAGATAGAGGTGTTTCTTTGGTAGAAATATGTCGCTTAGAATACACTCGTTTACACTTCTTCCCACTTCGGGTATATAATCCTCTTCACTCTCTCTTGGATCTTAGCTTACAACCGAGTTTCCTAATCGTCAAGAAGTTGGAAGCAGGGCTAATCAGCTAGACCGCTAACACGTCCACGGACACTGGTATAATACCTAGCCAGCCCACTAATTTCTGTAAGTGACAAGAGCTAATCAAGCATCTCAAAAATACGAAAACATGTGATTCGTTACCCCTTAACTAATTTCCAACCAATAAGCATGGTTCCAGAATATTAGCCAACCAATTTGCAAAAGAAAGACCAAGTTTGTAGTACAGGACACTTAAATTTCTTTGTTCGAAGTCCTCCACCCTTTTCAATAGACTTGAGGGTGGGCACCGATACTTTATATCGATAAATTATCAATAATCGGCTCTTGAGATAAACTGATACTTTTTTGCTCTGATACGATTAGCGCGATATATCGTTAGTAAGAAAGAGACGATTATTGATATATATCGGCTTTTTTAAGCCTATGGTTTTATATAGTAAATAGAAATCACGTAATATAATTTACTCTTTTTTTAAAGGCTAGTTTTCTTTTATATAAATACTATATTAATAAATCTAGATTAATTACTTTAAGAGAGCTAAGCACTTACTTATAGTATATTATTATATTAATAAAAAAGCATGTGACTTTGCTTAAAGTTGTAACGACGCGAAACACGTACTCTAAAGAGGCATATGGAGGTGCATTTGAGAGAGTGAATACTAGGTACTAATACGGAAGAAAAGACCAAATTGTTCTTTTCTAACTATAGGAGAGTAGGCAGCTATATATAAGAGGTTCGGACTGTATAAAAAGGGGTTAGATAATACAAAAAGGTCCGAAAGCCGAACCTGAAACCTTCCTAAATTAGATAATGTAAAACAACAGAAACCTTATATATACGGCATATAACATGTAATCTCGGCTATATAGGACTAAGGTTTAAACTTAAAGCCTATTAGTAAGTAAGGTAATTATTACTTAATACTAATATACTCTCTTAATAAGTACTTTACTTAATAATAGAGAGAATACTTACTTAACTTTAAAGTAGAAGTAAGTAAATAAAATAGGAGTAAATATTAACTTAACTTTAAAGTATAAGTTAATAAACTAAGTAAGAGCTAAAAGTAGACTAATAACTAATCTAATCTTAAAGAATTAATACCTCTTTAAAGAGAGTAATAAAAATAAGTAAGAATATCTCTTTAATAGAAAATACTAAATATATAGCTTTTATAAAGCTAAGTTCTTTAAGAAGGCTCTTATTATACTTAAAAGCTTTAGTAAAGTATAATTTACTCTTTAGTAGAGACTTAAATAGAAGCTAAAAGTTAAAGAGAGACTAATAGACTAAAAAAGAGTATCTCTCTAATAGAGAATATTAAAATAAAAGTCTTTTATATAAAGCTAAGTTCTTTTAAAGAACTTATTTAAAGTCTTTAACTATAGACTAACTTTTAAGCTTTATATAGTCTTTTTTAAAGTCTTTATTCTTATAAACTAACCTAGTTATAATAGATATAGTAGAAGAAGAAGAAGAAGAAGAGTTTTTAGTAATAAAAGAGTTATTTATCTCTTCTTCTTTAAACTTAATTATATAGTTCTTATAAGAGCTATTAGAACTAATAACTTCTTTATAAGTTTTAAGTTCTAAAATAAAACCTATAAAAGGCTTCTTAATAATAGTAGCCTTATTATCTTCTTTTATAAGGTTTTTACTCTCTATTTTAGAAACTAAAATAGTAGAAGTTTTAGATTTTAAAAGCTTTTTAGAAAGCTCTTTATTAGTAGTCTTTAAAAGAGTTTCTTTATTTCTAGTCTTAGATAAGTAGTTAGAGCTATTAGCTTTATAAACTACTTTCTTTAGCCTATTTTATCTATAGTAAGGTTAGATAGATAGTAGATATTATCTAGCTAAAGAGCTTTAATCTTAATATTAACTTTATTATTACTAATATAAGTATAGTCTTTATTAAGCTTAATATCTTAACCTTTATTAGCTAAAGAGTAAGCTAAAATAAAAATATTCTTAAGACTAAGAACGTAATATACGTCTTTAATAAGTAGCTCTTTACTTTTATAAGTAATAGATATATTACCTTTTTCTAATAGAGGTATTTTAGTATTATTAGCTATTATAATAGAGCTATTAAGCTCTTTAAAATTAAGAAGCTAGCTCTTATTAGATATAAAGTAATTAGATCTCTTAGAGTCTAATACTAGTTTTCTTTTATTACTAGTATAGCTAGTTATAGTATTTTTATTACTATTAATACTAGCTAATATAATAACTCTAGAAAAGACTTTAGACTTATTAGAATTAGAGTTTTTAGAGTCTTCTAATTCTCTAGAGTTATTAAAGTCTTTATTTTTAGCTTTATTCTTCTTTTTATTCTTCTTAGAAGAGTTATTATTACTAGTATTATTAGAGCTCTTTCTAAGTTCTAGGTAAAGTATAAAGTATTTACTCTTAATATATCTACTTTTATTATAGTAAGTATATATAGAGCTAGTTTTAATAAAAGCTTTATTAGCTTCTAAATCACTTCTTTAAGTTATTCTAGACTCTTTACTTATAAGGTCGCTTATTAGCTCTTCTAAGTCTATAGAACTAATATTACCTCTTATATCTTCGTACTTTCTAGATATAAAAGAATTAAAAGAACTAGGAAGACTATTAAAGATAGTAACTAGTATAAAAGTATTAGATACTTTTTTATCTAAGCTTCTCAAGTATATAGCTAAAGACTAAATTTTAGATATATATTCTTCTATAGTACTAAAGTTACTATAGTAGACGTTAGTTATCTTATTATAGTAACGTTCTACTAGTTCTAGACTAGAGCTACTAAAATTTAACTTAATCTTATTCTAAAGTATAGAAGAGGAATTAATATCTATATATCTCTTTATATTATTAGAAGATATAATAGAGTCTAAAGTAGCTAGAGCTTTATTACTTTTAGCTCTATAATTATTAATTTATTCTTATATCTAACTACTAATTCGTCTAATTTAGCTTCGAGCTTTCCTTCTTCTATCTTATTATAGTATAAAGACTTCTTAAGTTCTTTAATAATATCTAAGATATAAAGTATAAAGCTATTTATCTTAAGAAAAAGCTTAGCTTCTATAAGCTACTCTATATAGTTAGAGCAGCTAATTAGCTTCTCTTTTTTAAATAAAGTAGAAGATATATTTAAACTCTCTTTTTAAAGTCTATATCTATATATAGATTAAAATATACTCTTTTTAAGTACTTATTAGCTTTTTTAGTTAAAAAAGAATAGTAAGTATTATATACTCTTTTAAATATAAATAACTATACTATCTTTCTTTCTTACTAAGCTAACTTATCTTATATAAGAATAGAATAACCTATATACTAACTAAGCTATACTTAACTCTCTCTAAGAATAGCTTCTTATAAGTATAGATAATAGTAGTCTTATATAATCTAAAAGTCTATAATAGCCTATTATCTAGGCTATTCTAAATAGCTAGAAGTACCTACTATATATAAGATTTCAGTAGTTATTATTTTATATTATCTATTTTAGAAAGGTTACGTACGTCCGGCTTTAAGACGTACTTCGTAGAGTTCAGGCTTTTATATTAGCCGACGTATATCGTTATTCGGTTTTAGACTCTTTTATATTATCCGAACCTCTTATATATAGTAGTCTACTCTTCTAGAGTTAGAAAAGGCTAGTTTAGCCTTTTCTTCCGTATTAGAGCCTAGTATTTACGTATATTATTCTATCTCGAACGTACTCCTATATATATCTTTAGTAGTAGTATATATTTCGTACTATTATAAAGTCTACTAGAAGAGATAGCTACTTCTTACTAGCTTCTTTATATATATAAGTCTTTATATAAAGGTAGCTATAAGCCTAGACTTCTTAGTTTAAGAAGAAGGCTATACTACCTATTATAGGATAACGTAATTATAATAGATATAGCTGTAGGTCTAAGTATAAGTAGTATATATATAAGTTTTTATATATATTTACTTATATCTCTAGCTTTACTCTTACTAAAGCTTCTATCTTAGTAACTGTTATTATATTAGATATTCACTCTTATAATAGCTACTCGATTAGGGTTAGCTCACTCTTAGAGTACTTATACTCCCTCCTACGCATAGTAGATAGTTCTCTCCTTATAGTAATCAATACCTAATTCTCTACTCTATACTTTTAAATACCTATAATACTTCTTTTAACCTTATATCTATAATAGGTTATAAGCCTAGTAGCTATTATACTATTAGTATTTAATAGTATTACTTAAATCGTAATAGTAGAAGTTAATTCACTTATTATCTTATTACTATCAACGACACATATATATATAAACTTAAGTTAAGAGATATTAATACTAGAAAATATATAAGTACTAACTATACCTTAATATATACTAAGTCTAAATAATCCATTTAGTAAATTAATAAAAGTTTAACAATTGATCTCTTTAATAACCTTCAACTTATAAAAGTAAGAGGTATTCTAAGCTATATCTAAATTATCTTTTAATAATTTACCCTCTTTAGTATTAACTATATAAAAAGGTAAGAGTAAAGTAAATACTCTTATATAGGTTCTAAAGCAACTTTCACTAACAAAAGGATTACTAATTAAGAAATCGCTTTTAAAGTCTCTCTATAATAATCTAGAAGGTTCTAGTAATAAATCGAATTTATTATTAAAAGGATCAAGATTAAGAAGTATAGAAAATAATAGCTTAAATAGTAATAGATTAGAAGCTCCTCTACCACTACTCTCTTAGTTAATATTCACTAGTACTAACGATATATTAGACCTATTAAATTTAAACTATTATAATACTTCTTAGCTCTTATTAAGATTACACTTAAAAGGTAAAAGTAATTACTTATTATAAAAGAAAGAAATAATAAGACTTATATATTAATATAAATTAAAAGTCTACCTTAAAAGGAATATTCAACTACTAAAAAAGGTTAAATCAATATTTACTATATAAGAAGAGAAAACTATAAATAATATAAAGTTATAAAACCTTTAAAATAAAAGAGAGGCTAAATACTACTCTATAATTATAAACAATATTAAAGCTCTCTCTACTAAAGTTATTAAAAGTATCTATACTATAAAGAGTATATAAAATACTCTTAAAAGAAAGTACTCTAGAAAAGAAGAGATACTTATATATAATATAATTAGCAATTATATTAATTATAAATATAAAAGACATAATAATCTTAAAAAGTACATTAGTTACTTCTTAAATATAAAGCATAAGCTTAAAGATCTTAAATTAACAAATATTAAAAAGTAGTATACTACTCTTTTTATTAAAGAATTAATATAGTCCTTTCCTTAATAGTCTATAGCTAAGTAAGCAGATCTTCGAGGTTCTAATCCACTAAACCTTAATCACTTAATTATTAATATTACAAATAAAGCTTATATTAGAAAGACTACTAAAAGCAAAGCCCTCTTTAAGAGTATAAAGCCTTAATAATAGCAATAATACTCGAAAGGTAATAATAGCAAAGAGGATAAGTATTACTCTTATTACACGTCTAATAAATATAACTCTAATTTATACTTTTCTCTTTTAAAAAATAAAGAAAAGAAGGAAAAGTAGAAGGCCTTTTAAGGTAAGAAGTAAACTAAATAAAACCTAAAAAAGGAAGGTAAAAAAAAGAGTAATTCTTCAAAGAATAAGAATACTAAGCTTAAGAATACTTCTAATAATAATACTAAGGATATAGAAAGTGCTTTTAAATATATAAGCTTATATATAGTATATAGTCTTAAATTAGATACTAATATAATTATAGTATTCTTATAAAAGTCTAAACCTTAAAGAAAGAGATTTAGAAATAATACTAGTACTAACTTATATATTACATATAATCACTATCGCTTTTAAGAAGACTTCTAAGAAGAGAATTTAAGCACTATTATAATAGTTAATAGTATAGCTTTTATTTAAGGAATTAGTATAGTAGTACTCTAATTATATACTAGCTAAGATAAGAACGATTATCACTATATTAAATTAAAGAATTATTTATATATTCTAGAAGATAATATAAACCTCTTTAACAAACGTATCTTTATAAATACTAAAGGTACTATTAATAAGTATAAATTATAACTTACTAAATCTAGACGTGTCTTCTCTCTTTTAAATAATAATTACTATCTTCTAAAGATACTAAATAATTATCTCTTACTTAAAGACTTAAAGATATATTTAAGTAAAAAGTAAGACGTTAAAGTTATTAAATATAATCTTAACCTTAATAAGAGACTAACTTTTATAGTTTCTTAAAACACTAATAATACTATTATTAAAAGTAGTACAAGTACTAATACTAAGACCTTTTTAACTAATAAGAAGGCTAGCTTTCTTATTTTAACTAATAAGAAGCTAGGAAATTTTAACTATAGTCATAGCTTACCTAGTAGCACTTTAAAAAGTTAAAATCCTTTTACTAATAATATAGTATTATTACTTTAGACATCTTAGCCTTAATAATATATAAAAGACTTCTAAATTAGTAAAAGGCATAGAATTTAAAAAGCATCTAGAACCTTAAGAAGATGAAATCGTATATACTCTATATAAGCTTAGAAAGCTAATATAATATAAGCTAAAAGCCGTCAATCTAGAGTATAAAAGCTAGGAAGTTCTTAGACATATATTTAGTAATATAGTATAAATTAAGCCTCTAATATATAATAGTATAGAGTATACTATAATCTTAACTAATGAATATTTAAAAGAGTAATAGAGATACCTCTTAAAGATAAAAGAAGAGATATAAGAATATCTCTAAGCTTTTAAGCAATTAATATATACCTAATATAGCTACTAAATTAAGATATTTAAGCTAGATAGAGAAAAGGAATTTATAATTAAAGATATCTAAAAGTATATTAAAAACCTTAGAATAAAGCTCGAGATTATTACTCTAAGATCACCTAAGTAGGACAAGGTTTCTAAGCACGTAATCTATACTCTTATTAAAAGACTCTAATCTATAGTAATTAACTAAGAGATCCCTAAGTTTCTCTAGAAAGAAGTACTACTTATACTAATCTAAACATATAATATTACTACTAATAGTATAGTTAATAGTAAGACCCTTTACTAAAAGTTTCTAGACAAATTCTATCTAGATAAAGATAATATACTAGACGTATTAAATCTAAAAGTATTAGAGTATAAGGCTTTTATCTATATCCTAGTATAAGACAGAGTTATAAGTAAAAAGCTCGTTATATATACTTAGAAAGGTATATTAATTAGTTATAAAGGTTCACGTATTTAACAAATTTAGATACTAGAATTACAAAGAGTTATAAGATTCTTAAACATAAGATTTAATAAAGAAGGCTATATTAATAGATATAGTCTCTTAGAACCTAAATCTAAAAGTAGTAATCTTAATAATAAGATCCTAGTTTCTATTACTTTAAATAAGAGTATAAACTTTAATAATTTTACTCTTAATCTTAATATTAATAAACCTAGCTTAACTGATTTAGATTATAACAAACATAATAAAGTTCTTAATAAAGTTTCTATTAATAACAAAGTTAATAAACCTATTCAATAACCTTAAAAGGTATATCCTACTATTCTACTAAGTAAACATATTAATACTTATTAAGATTATACTAAGAAGATTAATCTAAATATTATTATAAATTTAATAAAAAAGAAGATAACTTTAAAAGAAATCAAGTCTCTTATAAAGCTCGCTACTAGATAAGTATATACTACTATTAAATATAAGAGTATTTAAATTTCTAATAATCTATAGACTTTAATTAAAGCCTTAAATAGTAAAAACTCTAAAGAGTAAAGATATACTATAAAGATAAAGATAGAGTCACTTATATATAAAAAGACCTAGACACTAATTAAGCGAAAGTTAGTACTAGGAGGCTAAAGAGTACTTACTACTAAATTCGTTTATTATACTAAAAGAGACACTAATTCGATTATCTTAAAGTTTAAGATAAGATAAGTAGTATATAGCTTTAAGTAAGAATATAAAGTCGATTATTACTATACTTTTATAAGAGTATATAAGACAAGCTCTTAGAGGATCATTTTAGCTCTTATTATAATATATAATCTTAAAGTTAAATAGATAGATACTATTACTACCTTCCTAAATAGTAAGATTAATAGAAAAGTTTACTATAATATACCTCTAAGATATACTAAGAATAGTATTACATACGATTCTAAAGAATACATAGCTAAATTAAATAAGTCCTTATATAGTCTTAAACAATCCCCTTAACTATAGTAAAACAAATTACATAAGACACTTAAAGAGATAGGATTTAAGCTCTTAGTAGCTAATTATTATATATACTAAAATAAAGCTATAAAAGTTATTATTTATATATATATAGATAACTTCTTAATAGTAGACGAAAAGTAGTATATTAATAAAGTTAAAACCAACCTTTATATAAAGTTTTAGATAGAGGACCTTAGTCTAGCTAGATATTTTCTTAGAGTACATATTTTATATAATAGAGAAAATAAAAAGCTATATCTTTATTAAGATGCCTATATCTCGAAAATCCTTAAACGCTTTAGTATAGAAGACTATAATCTAGTTATAACTCTTTTAAACCCTAGACATATAAACTTTATAGTACTAAATATAGAATAAGCCTCTTAAGAGAGTATAAAGGAGTACTAATTAATAGTAGAATTAGCTAATTATATAGCTATTCTTACTTAGCTAGATATATCGTATATAATATTAGTATTATCAAAGTTTTTAGTTAATCCTTCACAGTAGTATATTCAAGCTATAAAACACTTATTATAATATTTCTAAAGAATAAAGAATTAGTATATTATATATAAAGGACTAGATCTAAAAGGACTAGAAGTATACACTAATACTAGTTATATAAATTACCTATATACTAGTAAATCAACTTCTAAATATGCCTTCTTTTTAAGAGAGAGTATTATTACTTATTAATCCTAGAAACAATCTCGTACCGTACTATACTCGATCGAATTAGAATACTATAGTATTATCGAATTAGTAAAGAAGGTTATATAGGTACGGTTCTTACTCTTAGAATTAGAGTATAAAAGCAAGGATACTCTATAAGTTTAAGTAGGAAGTAATTACTATAAAGCTATATAAATTATAGAGAATCTCGAATTATATTAATATACAAAGCACTTCGTATATAAGTAATAATTTATATACGAAAGAGTAAAAGAGAGTATCGTAGAATTATACTATATACCTACGAGCGAGATACTAGTAGATAGACTAACTAAGATATTAAGAGGTAATAAGCATAAGGAGTTTATAAAGCTATTATAGCTTATAAAGTTACCTATTTAAGAAAGTTAAAAGTTAAGAATAGGTGGAGTTATATAGAATAACCGGTTTAGAGACTAAATCTCGAATAGAGAGTATATTATTATATTAGATATTCACTCTTATAATAGCTACCCGATTAGGGTTAGCTTACTCTTAGAGTACTTATACTCTCTCCTACGCATAGTAGATAGTTCTCTTCTTATAGTAATTAATACCTAATTCTCTACTCTACACTTTTAAATACCTATAACACTTCTCTTAACCTTATATCTATAATAGTAACTTAGAACATAGATCTCTTACTAAAGACTTTACTATTAGAGAGAGTAGAGTATACTACTGAATATAACGGTATTTAGACCGGAAGTTAGTTATATTACGTAATATCACATGAAATAAGTTCGGCTCTAGAGACCTAAAATTAGCTCTCTAGGCTTATAACCTATAAGAGGTTATAGACGTATAGAGTAGGTTATAGAGTAGGCTATAGTATAGGCTATAGAGTAGGCTAGGAGTACGTAAGTTAAATTAGTATAAAGTAGATTAGATAATCGCTAAACTACGTTTCTAGAGAGTCGAAGTATAAGTATAAAAGACTTAGTAAATTTTTAACTTAATTTCTAACTATAAGAATAGTAGAGGACTATATATACTTCTAGAGTAAATACTAGAAGCTTCTATAACTTATAAATTAAAGAGGTTACTAGAAGGTTCTAAAGATTACGTATTTACTTAACTATAACTAAGAACGTAACTAAACCTTCTAGATAATACTAGAAAGAACTAGTATAGACTAAGGTTTAAACTTAAAGCCTATTAGTAAGTAAGGTAATTATTACCTAATACTAATAATAAGATAAGATCTAGTAGTAATAATAGTAGAGAAAGTAGAATAGATATAATATTAAGTACTACTAGAGAGAGTCTTAAGAAACAACTCTATTACTAATCTTACTCTATATAAACTTAATATAAATCTTACTATTATATTATCGAATAATACACCGCGTCGTAAATAAGTTCTTAGAGAAATAGTATTATTATTTATACTAGCTACGGAATTAACTCGTCGATTAATTAATAGCTTACTTAAGTTTATAAGTAACTTAAAGCTTCTTAATTAATAACTTACTCTCGAGTAAATTAGTCTAACTTAGACTTATAATAGATATTAAAAGTAGTAGTAAATATATTAAGTTTATATCTACTCTTATATAAAGCTTTTATCGTTCTAGCTAGACTTAGATACTAATATAATATTTCTTATAGATATTATAATATATATTACTAATTATTAGTAGATTACTTCTATCTAATATAGTTATAATTATAATTATTTTATTTTTATTTAAAAAAACTAATAATTATTATAAGACTAAATAAAAATTATATTATTATTATTCTTATACTACGTAGGCTATAGGCCGAGCTCTAAGAGTAAATAGTATATCTTCTATTCTAGTTTATATAGCTTTTTAGCTTATTCTTCTTTACTTTTTAAGCTTTCTTATAAATATAATTCTCCTTTTCTTTAGTTCCTACTACTATCTATTTAGAGCTTATCTCTTTAACTTAGTAATATAGTAGAGAGGTATAGTAAATTAGCGTATTTAACCTACTAAGGTATATATTAGTAGTATAGAAGATATATTTACCTTTAGAATTATTAGAGCTAAGGTCTTACCTTCTAGCGTATCTTAGCTTTCTTCTCTTATTCTTCTCTTTCTTTTATCTCTTTCTTACTCTTCTCTCTCTTTTTAAGTAATTCTAGTACTAGCTTATACTCTTAGAGTCTTCTTAGCTTAAGTAGCTAAGTAGTTATCCTTAGTACTAGTTTCCTATCTACTAGTACTTCTCTTAACTCTTATAAATCTTTAATCCTCTTCTTTAGAACTCTTATAAGTATGTCTCTTTCTTATAGAATATCTTAGTAAAATAGAACTAGGTGTTCTACTATCTCTCTACTACTTATATAAATATACTATAGTATAACCTAGTTTAGTACTCTTCTTATAAAGAGAAAGACGTTTAATCCTATTACTTCTATTTATACTTAGATAAGTAATAAGCTCTTTATCTTAATAAGCCTTTTATAAACCTTTTATAGCTCTTACTTATCTAGGTCTACTTTATTTAACGCTTTTATATATTATATTAGGTTTCTCTCTTAAGTCCTTCTCTTTTAAGTCTCTAGGTAGTTCTTCTATTCTATAAGTATAGTATTATACTTAAATCCTACTTCTCTTACTCTCTACTCTTCTTCCTACTTCTATCTTACTTTTTATAAGTATAATATTACCTTCTTTACCTTTATTAGTCTACCTCTTCTTCTTTTCTTTAACTATATTACTATATATTTATAGGTATTTTAGATTAGTTCTTTTAGCTTAGACTTTTAGAACTTTCTCTTAAAAGTAGCTATTTATAGATTAAGATATAAGTTAATTAGTATATAGTCTACTTTAACTTCTAGGTTTTAAACTAAAGTAGCTTTATATACTCTTATTACTACTTATAAGTATCTTAATTATTATATAGAGAAGCTCCTTACTATTCCCTTTATATTCCCTTCTTTTAGTATAGTATAATACTATACTAACACCTTATATACTATTATACTCCTTATTACTATTATATATATCTATCTAACTTAATAGTAGTCTACTTCCTATATTTTTCTAGTAAGTCTTATAAGTATAAAGGTTTATATTATAAGCTTCTTCTAGACTCTTTCTTAGTATACCTTCTAGTTTAGTTTCCTATTAAGCTCTACTCTTAAGAATCTTATATATTTAACTAGTATAAGCCTTATCTTCTTAAACTAGACTATCTTCTTTTATAGTACTCTTATTTTTATAAAGTATATAAGTACTATCTTCTCTAAGCTAAAAGCTATTTTTTACTTATTTATCTAGTTATTATATACTCTTTAAGCTATTTTAAGTATCTTATAGTTTACTATTATACTTTTTAATATTATAAGTAGATTCATATTATTTATAAAGCTTATTATAATAAGCTTATTAATTCTTACTAGGTCCTTATATAGTATTAAAGTAAAGAAGATAAATAGTATTAGTAATAGTAATAATTCTTATTAGATATCTTATTTAAGATCTCTTTTATCTATTAATTATTTATTAAAGAATAGTATAGCCCTTTATTTAAAAAGAAAGCTCTTTATCTATATTACTACTTATTATAAAACCTTCTTCTTTCTTAATATATAAAGTAGCTATATATAGTCTACTTAGTTAAAAGCTCTTATTATATTTAGTTAAGCTAAAGATATATAGCTCTTATTTTCCTATACTATATATATACTCTCTATTACTATTCTAATTACTAGCTCTATATTTTAGTACTTCTAGTTACTTATATATAGCCTTAGTAGTATTACTATTTCCTTTATAAGCTATATAAGCCTTTATACTATTACTTTTTTAAAGATCTTATCTATAGTTAAGAGTAGTACTATTAACTAGTAGGCTTTTACCTTACTCTACTCTTTAGTTATTTTACCTAGTTTTCTTAGTACTATTACCTTTATATAGTAGAAGTAGGATAAGAAGTATTATAAGTAGAAGCTTACTTCTATTATTATAGTAAGTACTTTATAAAGTAGTTTATTATAAGCTTTTAAAAAGCTATTTACTAGTATATTAAAACCTAGTACTTTCTATAATACTAATCTTATAGCTATCTTAATATACTTCTTAGTTATATATTAGCTTACTAAGTACCTCTTAGAGAAGCTCTTAGTATTCTAGTCTCTATTAAAAATACTTAAGTAGTTAGCTATTAACTCTAGGAAGAACTTTTCTATAAAGATATCGACCTTCTCTTAGTAGGTCTTACCTTTTATTCTATTAAGTAATATAAGTATTAGTAGTATTAGTACTTTTAGTCTTATATATCCTTTAAAGTATACCTACTTCTTAAGTATCTAGAGTTTTCTTTTATCTTTTACTACTTTTACTAGTACCTCTCTCTAGCTCTTTATCTTCGCCTTTCTACTTATTATTTAGAGTTCTTAAAGAACGTTATTAAGCTACTATCTTAAGCTCTCTATTTAGTACTCTTTCTAAGTCTTTTTATATCTCTTTACCTTCTCTAACACTTCTTTAACCTCTATATTCTACTAAGGCTATACTCTCCTTTTATCTAGCTTCTAGAGTAGTATTAAAGCTTTTATTATCTTTTAAAAGTCTTTTATAAGTCTCTATACTACTCTCTTAAGTTCTTATATATTTTAGATTATAAGTGTTTCTAAGTAAGAGGCTTCTACTTTAACTAGGATCTTATCTATTAGTCTCTAGCTAAATTTAAGCGCTTATAGTACCTTTCTCTCTTCTTCTACTTTTATTATAAGAAGTTAAGCTATATAGTCTAATCCTAGTAAGTCTAGAGACCTTTACTAGGTTATTATATTCTTAATAGAAAAGGTAAGGTTAATTATAAAGTTATAAGAGCTCTCTCTTCTCTATATAGCTTTACTATAGAGTATATCTCTCTCTAGTACTTATAGTATAGTAAGTTTAAAGATAAGGTCTATATTCTTATTATATCTCTTATATATATCTTATAAAGAGTAGTAAGTATTTAGGTTACTTATTATAAATACTCTTCTTAGTCTTATTTACTAAAGTATATTCTTAATTAGTATCTACCTTATTTATAGATTATAGACTAAGTAGACTATTATCTTATCTACTCTCTTCTCTATTATTATACTTATCTAGTTCTTACTTATAGTATATATCTAACTTACTTTTAAGTATCTTTTATATATAAAGAGTACTATTACTCTATCTAACTAGATTATATTATATCTTAAGCTTAAGAAGTAGTTAAAGAAGTCTCTTATATTATTCTATACTAGTTCTTAGATTACTAATATATTATATTTCTTTTTATAATTTAGAGCTATATTAAGAGCTTCTAGTATCTTCTTTATATTCTAGTATAGTACTATTATACTTATAGTAGTCTTATAAGTAGGGTTTAAGTTACTTCTATTTCTTCCTTAGTTAGACCTCTTATTATACTAAGAGAGCTTCTTAGCCTCTCTAAAAACTAGCTTAGGTTACTATTATTTATATCTCTTACTTTATTTATATTTATTAGCCTTTCTAGTATAGATCTCTATCTTTACCTCTTCTTTAAGCTTTATAAGCTCTCTTTCTAGCTAAAGGTAAATAAGTAAAGTATTTCTATCTTACTCTCTTTTAAAAGTCTTTATAGGTTTATAAATATAGTTATCTTATTAAGATATTATTCTCTTACTTATTTATAGTATTACTCCTCTATATAGTACTTCTTTATAAATACTAGGTGTTCTTCTTTATAATTCCTATACTTTACTAGGTATTCTTTTAGATCCTTCTTACTAGAGTACTCTTCCTCGTCTCTTTTATACCTCTTATATATATACTAGATATATCTCTTATCTTATTTATAGAAGTATATTATATACCTCTACTTTTAGTACTTATAGTACCTCTATACTACTACTTCTAAGGTATATCTTTTATATAAGAAGTATTATACCTCTTATAGTATTCCTCTTATATATAGCCTTCTTACTTCTTCTATTATTACTACTTTAAGAATATAGTTCTTTTAAGCTAGTCTCTTCTATCTCTAATACTTTTTATATCTATTTCCTTATTATATAATCTTTAGTATTCTTATATTAAAGGCTTAAGAGATGTTTTATAATATACTCTTTATCTTATTCTTAAGTATATTTACTAAAGTTCTTTTTATAAGTACTACTAGTATTCTTACTACTACTACTATTCCTTATCTAAATACCTTCTTTACCTAGCTATTATCTTATATATGTCTTATCTACTTCTCTTCTTTAAACCTTATAATAATTTCTCTACTTTAGAGCTTTTAAGCTACTATTACTCTTATTCTATATCTACTTATATTTATAGCTTTAATTACCTCTTTTAGTAATAGCTTATCCTTCTCTTTATCTATCTCTATTACTTAGACTATAATCTCTCTAGTATATTTAGCTAGTACTATATATTCTCTTTATAATATAGTTACTACCTCTCTCTATAGTTCCCTAGTTCTAGCTCTCTCTACTTATATTAGGCTACGCTTCTTTATTCCTCCTATTCTCTTAACTATAATAGTAAGCTCCTCTTATAAGATTCTATATATAATTATATTATCTCCTCTCTTCCTAGTTCTCTTATACTTAAGTACTTTTCTTATTACTTTAATAATTACTTTAATACTCCTTTTCTCTATTACTAAGTTAAGTATTATTTAGATTAGGCTCTTCTCTATTACGTTTATATAGTCTAATACTCTCTTCTATTCTCTTATACTCTACTCTTCTTAGTTTATTATACTATCTTTATTAGTTACTAGTACTCTAGAGAAGAGAATAGAGGCTCTTTATAAGCCTCTCTTTTTCCTACTATTACTACTACTATAATTATTTAATATAATTATAGAGTACTTTAGTCTCTTTCTAAACTGTTTAATAGTTATCTAAACGTATTTTAAGGCTTTTAAGATTACTTTATTAATTCTAAAAAAGTTTTTTTTATAATAAATAAAAATTATATAACTTATATTTACTAATTAAAAAAAACTTACTTTATTATATCTAAAAGCTATTAATATAAATATTAATCTAGTATAAAAGACTTATATAAGTCTTAGAGAACTATTCTTCTCTAGATTAAATATTTTCCGCTAATAATTAATATATTATTAGTTATTCTTATAAATCTAGTAATAATTAGATTATTTAATATAATATATTAAATATTACGGTGATTATCTATTTTACTCTCTAAATAAAGATTTATATCTTAAATATCTCTTAATTAATAAATAATACCTAGAATACCCCTTGTTTTTATATCTCTTATTTTTAGAGAGTAAAACTATTAAAATAGAGGTATTCTAGTTAGTAAATATTTACTACTTTTACTATGTATTTATACCTGTTTTTAAGTGAATTAAAACTATATACTAGGATGCTTTATAATATTTAAGTACTAAAATCTATTCCCTTTCTATCTTCTTCTACTATTACTACTACTACTAATATACTAGCTTTTAAGTATAAGAATAAGATAGAGTATAAGTAGTATATAAAGCCTTATTATATAATATTAAAAGAGCTTGATTAATAAGAATAATAAGATAAAGCTATTATAAATGAATTAATAGGTGATTCTATACTAGTAGATACTAACGCTTTAAAGGATATTATATAAATTAGTTAGAAGTGGTCTACTCTTAAAGAGGTAAAAGAGGTTATAATTGTTTATCTAATTAATTAGGATAAATCTTATAAGATTATAAAGTTAGATAAAGGTTAGTTTATCTTTAAGTATAAGGTAAAAGAGATATATGAATTCTATTTATATATTATCTTTTTTAAGAAGACTTAGTATATAATCCTTTAAGTATATACCTCTTACTCTTACTTAACTAATATATACCTTAATTACTATAGTAAGAATAGTATATAATATATCTTTAATACTTATACTAAATCTATTAATTAAGATTCTAATCTTAAGGTAAAGAATTTAGTAAATAATAAGAAGTTGCTTAGTTAAGGTAATACTATACTAAATTATTAGGTATATTATACTATTTAAAAGTAATATAAAGAGAGTCTTAAAGAAGAAAAGAATTTATTTATACTTATATTAAATTATATAAAGATGCTCTAAGATTTAGATTCTACTTACTATATATGTTTTTAAATTGACTAGGAAACTATAGAATTTAAGAGTATATTTGTTATTCTAGGACCTCTTTATAATACTACTAAATATATCTACTACTTTGCTAAAGTCGATGCTATATATACTTAATTAAAGTTTAAGATAGTACTAGTAATTACTATTATAATTAATACTAATAATAAGATATTACTAATTTACTAGGCGTTGTTACTAAAAGAGGACGAGAAGTTATAGAAGTAGTACTTTATAAATATAGTATACGCCTTTTAAACTCTTTAAGTAATATATAAAGATAGTAATAAATAAGTACTAATTAGTAACTACTAAAAGAGCCTATAAAAGTAACTTCTAATAGCCTTTCTAAAGGCTTATACTCTTATATATTATTAGTATATTATAGATAATATTACCTTTTACTATAGTAAGGAATTAAAATAACTTTAATAGAGACTTTACTATATAAAGGATAAGAATACTTACTAAAAAACTTTATTATAAATAGTAAAGTTTAAGAAGAAGTATAGTAATAAAACCCTCTTTAAATACGTTACTACTATTCTAACTAATATTTATTCTATATATAAGGTTATCTCTATTAAAAGACTTTTATAATATAGCTATAATATATTAAATATTATTAAGAGTATTAACTTAGTATAGAGCGAGATTTAGAATTATCTACTAATATAACTACTTAATAGTATATAGGATTAGGTAATAAAGAAGTTTTATTTATACTATAATTCGTCTACTAAATTTAGTAATACTAAGGTCTTAAATAAGCTATAGAAGCTCTATCTTAAAAGGCTAGAGTACACTAAAAAGTATAAAGTTATTTCTACTAGTAAAGACGTCTACTAAGTTAATACTCTTAAAAAACATTATTACTAAGTTAACCTTAAAGAGCGTACTTACTTATGTCTCTCTTTCTAGGATTATTAATTACCTTACTTATATATAATTGTAACGGCACGAAATACACACAACTACAGTAGAGACATGTGGGAGTGCGTATGGTAGAATGACGTGTATAGATACTAGGCTCTAATACGAAAGAAAACAATAACTGGCCTTTTCTGACTCTAGGAGTAGGCTGCTATATACAAGAGGTTTCGGACAATACAAAAAGGGGTACGAAACCGAACAACGACATACGTCGGCTAATACAAAAGCCCGAACCCTACAAAGTATGTCCAAAAGTCTAGACAGACGTAACCTTCCTAAATTAGACAATGCAAAACAACAACTACCGAAACACGGCATATGCCATGTAATCTCGGCTATACAGGACGGCATGCCGTCACATCCCCCTCCCTTGAAAAAGACTCGTCCCGAGTCTTCTATCTCTTATCGTTCAGGGTCGAATCGGGATGGTGTAAGTTTGTTACATTTGTCGTATTTGTCGTAAGCGAAAAGGTAGATTAGGGTCTGAATCGTAGCTGACCCAGTTCGTAGATGCTTTGTTTATCGTGATTTGTCGTAATCGAGACGAGAGGTCGAGATGGGTTCCGAATCGTCTTTGTAGATACTTGCAAAGAGACTTCGTTTCTAATCCTTTAATATCAAAACAAGCGTTCGCTAAAAGAGTGTGGTCCGATCCTGTCTAGCAGGTCGGAAAAAGTTCAAAGTTCAAAAAGTTCAAAAAGTTCAAAAGTTCGGAGTAAAATCAGAAAAAAGTTCAAAAGTTGAATTCGAAAGTTCAGAGTAGAGTCAGAAGTCGTTCGGTTGAGAGGCAGTGATAACTCAGTTAAGAGCTCACTTCGAGAGCGTACCGATTCGTATCCGATTTGAATTCAAAAAGTGAAAAAGGACTTCTGGCCCGGCCAGAAGTGAAAGAAAGTAAGAAAGTAAGACTCTGTACCAGAGTCGGTGGGGCTTCGGCTGGTCAAAAGCGAAGTTGTAGCCGAGTTATCGAAGTTGAAATTGCTGTCCGAAGTTCAGGACAACAAAAGGTGGGGATTCGACTGGTCAAAAGCGAAGTTGTTTCCGAAGTTGTCAAGTTTCGCCGTCCGAAGTTCAGGACGACAAAAAGGGTAGTTTCGGCTGGTCAAAAGAATTGTTGCCGAAGCTGTCGTATTGATTTTCTTGTCCAAGTAACCGGGGACAATAAAAGGGGTGGTTTCGGCTGGTCAAAGGCGAAGTTGTTTCCGAAGTTGTCAAAGTTGAAATTGTTATCCGACGTTCAGGATAACAACAGGTGTGGTTTCGGCTGGTCAAAAGAGTTGTTGCCGAATGTTAAAAATGCTGTCCGAAGTTCGGGACAACAAAAAAAAGGGGTGTAGTCTCGGATACGACATTTATCGGTACTGTCGTAGGAACTGTGTTGTTCAGGCCCGTAGGCCGCCTTGTTCCCTTCAGTGATTCGGGTCTGAATCGGGGTACTTAAGGACTTATTCATCTTCCGATTTCGAAGAAAGAGTTGCTGTTGGATCGTAGGGAGTTCGGAGCTGAACTGGACAAGGATGGAGGGGTATTCTATTAAACCTGAGTGCTGATTATAAGTAAAACTCAGCGTTTCGGCGTGTCTCCTTATTCACAGCTAAAAGATCGTTCACCATTTCAGCTAAGTTATAATTCCAGCGTCTCTTAAGCACAGCAGACGGGTTCCAGAGCTAAGGTGTAATCTTATCTCACATATAAAAGAACTATTCCTATTCTCTCCAAGTATAGCCGTACTCGAAAAGCAAACGTTTCTTTAGCGTAATCTTCTTCTTAATTCCACTTCCATCTCTTTCAACCTTTGTACCGGCGGCTAGGACTCGGTTCGCAACCGAGTAATCGAAGTCTTTTGGTTCGAGGGAAGTTCAGAGTGGAGTCGGATGATGTTCGGTCGGGATTAACAGCGATAACTCAGCTAAGAGCTCGCTTCTGAGTTTTGTTCTGATGGAAAGCGTATTTCGACCGATTCGTATCCGATTCGAGGGTTGGGAAGTGGTAGGAAGGCATCAGGGGCAGCTGCCCGTGGCCGAAAGGGGTATGAATTTGGGCTTAGAAGCAGGAGAGGGTTCGATCGAGGGTTCGAAAGAGGATCGGATCGGGGAGGGTTCGGAGTAGCGATTTGTTGACTTTGAAATGTGAGATCGCTTATTCGTCTTTCTAGCCGATTCCTTGTTTCTTGATTCTCTGCTTCTAAAGCTTGTACAACCGACCGCATCTAGTCCGCATTTGAGAAGTCCCGCCGGTCTCTTCGACCGTTGTTTCGTCGGGATCTTCTAGATCTTAGTGTGCGGGTGCCATTCGGGCGGCTTTCGGAAAGGGGGGTGGCCCTGGAAGGTCGTTCAACGCCTCGTGGCGGAACTGGGGGGGGGGGGGGGTAAGGTCAGATTCAGAAGCCTTCCAGATGACTATTGTAAGTCGACTTATTCACCGAATCTGGGGTTATTAAGACTCTCGAGAACACTTAGCGTATTCTAATCCCTTAACGTGTACTAAAACACGATTTACACTAGCTATCTATATAGATACTAAACCCTAGTGTCACTAGCTATCTAAGTAGTCTCTGATTACCCGGCTATATAAGAATATCGTTGTAATATTCTAAATTAAGAGCGAATCGACTTCTAAACAAAGAGTAGTAATAAGCTTGAAGAAGATATTATTAAGGCCGTTACTAGCGAAGAAGAGTTATTATTTTTATATAATAGTACGAAATATATATAACTATAGTAGAGGTATATAGGAGTATATATAGTAGAATAACGTATATAGATACTAGGCTCTAATATAGAAGAAAATAATAACTAGCCTTTTCTAACTCTAGGAGTAGGCTACTATATATAAGAGGTTTCGAATAATATAAAAAGAGGTACGAAACTGAACAACGACATACGTCGGCTAATATAAAAGCTCGAACTCTACGAAGTACGTCTAAAAGTCTAGACAGACGTAACCTTTCTAAATTAGATAATATAAAACAACAACTACTGAAACACGGTATATACTATGTAATCTCGGCTATATAAGACGGTATGCCGTCATAATAATTACTTATTATTAATATTTTATTATTAACGTTATATAATTCTTCTACTATAGCTATTTACTCTTAAATTATTATATAATATACTATTCTACTTTTAAGCCTTTCTTTATAATTAATAAGCTTCGTTCTACTTCTAGTATTTTACTACTACTAATTAAACGCTATATAAAATAACTAAAAAAGGTATATATTTACTAAGAGTATTAACTATTAAATTATAAGTGTTATAATTACTAAGAAGTTAGCTATAATTTAAGAATATATATAAGTATACTATTAGCTTATAAGCATATATAAAAGGTAAAAGAGGTAGTTTTTAGAGAAGATAGTAACTAATTAAGTAATAATAAGTTTAAAGACTAGGAAGTTTTCTTTAAAGATATTAATAATAATCCTCTCTACTAATCTAATCTTACTACTACTAATAAAGTATAAATTGCTTTCTATTATTAAAACCGAGTTTTAGAATCTCTTAGAGATAAGAATAAGAATAAGAATAGAGATAGAGATAGTAGAAAGGAATATAAAGAGGAATTTAATAGCTTTTCTAATAGCTTAGAGAACTTTTTCCTATTATCTAAGCTACTATTAGAGGAGCTATTTAAGCTTAATAAACCCTTAATTATAAGTATAAGTAATAATAGTAAAACTAAGTAAGTTATAGAGAGTATATAACGTTAATATAATATTACTAGTAGAAGAAGAATTAATAAGTAATTTATTAAGCTAAGAGTATATTTTAAAGTTTTAAGTACTTAAGATAAGAAAGAAAAGCGATAATTAAGTAATAGTTAAAGTATAATTGTGACGGCATGCCGTCCTGTATAGCCGAGATGACATGGCATATGCCGTACATACAAGGTTTCGGTAGTTGTTGTTTTGCATTGTCTAATTTAGGAAGGTTACGTACGTTCGTACGTCCGTCTAGACTTTCGGACGTACTTCGTAGGGTTCGGGCTTTTGTATTAGCCGACGTATGTCGTTGTTCGGTTTCGTACCCCTTTTGTATCGTCTGAAACCTCTTGTATATAGCAGCCTACTCCTAGAGTCAGAAAAGGCTAGTTTAGCCTTTTCTTCCGTATCAGGCCTAGTATTTACATACGTCATTCTGTTATACGCACTCCTATATGCCTCTACTGTAGTTGTGTATATTTCGTACTGTTATATAAAAAGGCTAAACTCTTCTTCGCCGGTGACGGCATTTATAATATCTCTTCGAGCTTTTTGTCGCTTTTGTTTCGCTTTAGGCCTGAATCGGTCTATTAC
Source organism: Hymenoscyphus infarciens (assembly GCA_001414345.1). Lineage (NCBI taxonomy): Eukaryota > Fungi > Ascomycota > Leotiomycetes > Helotiales > Helotiaceae > Hymenoscyphus > Hymenoscyphus infarciens. The sequence goes on from LLCB01000120.1 coordinate 82,407, forward strand.
GATAACATCCTTAAATAGCCGGGATTCTAGAGATCTCCTGGACGGCTAGTGATATCAGGGTTTGGTATTGGTTTTAGACAGCTGGTGAAAATCGTGTCTTGCACGTTACGGGATTTAAATACGCTGAGTGTTTAGAATCCTAATAACCCTCTCCGTGTAGGGACTGCTGTACACAGGTTCGGTGAATAAGTCGACTTACTATAGTTATTGCGAAGGCTTTCGAATCTGCTCTTACCCCCCCCCCCCTTTTTCGACTTTATGTTGAACCAGTTCCGCTACGAGGCGTTGAACGACCTTCCAGGGCCACCCCCCTTTTCGAAAGACAACCCTCTGAACCCTCTCTGACCTAACCCGCAACCGCATATCAAGACCTAGAAGATCTCGACGAAACGATAAGCGAGACTTCTCAAATGCGGACGATATGCGGATAATATACGGACGAGATAGCGGCACAAAGGACAAAACGATCGGTTAGTCGAGAGATGGAGGACAAAATTATAAGCGAACTTCGAAGTTAAAAATCTCACCTCCGAACCCTCCTCGATCCGACCCTCCTTCGCCTTTAGACCCCTTTTGCTTAAGAGACACCGCTGCCTCTGATGCCTTCCCACCACCTCCCTCGAATTCGGATACGAATCGGTCGAAATACGCTTTCTTTTAGGATAAAACTTAGAAGCGAGCTCTTAGCTGAGTTATCGCTGACTTTAATAATACCGACCGAACATTATCCGACTCTACTCTGAACTTCCCTCGAACCGAAAGACTACGACTGCGGTTACAGACCGAGTCCCCGCCGGTATAAAGGTTGAAAGAGATGGAAGTGGAATTAAGAACAAGATTACGCTGAAGAAACGTTTGCTTTTCGAGTACGGCTATACTCGGAGAGAATCGGAACAGTTCTTCTATATGTGGGATAAGATTACACCTTAGCTTCGAATCCTGTCTGCTACTTTTAAGAGACGCTGGAATTACAACTTTACTGAAATGGTGAACGATCTTTTAGCTGTGGATAAGGAGCAAAACCGAACCACTCCGGTTTAAAAGAATACCCCTCTATCTAGCTCTGAACTCTCCACGATACGATAGCGACTCTTCTTCGAAATTGGAAGATGAATAAGTCCTTAAGTACCTTAAAGGGAACGAGGCGGCCTACGGGCCTGAACAACACAGTTCCTACGACAGTACTAATAAATGTCGTACCTGAAACTGCCCTTCCTTTTGTTGTCCTAGACTTCGAACGTCGGATAACAATTTCAACTTTGACAAATTCGGCAATAACTCCTTTGACTAGCCGAAACTATCCCTTTGTTGTCTTGAACTTCGGATAATAGTTTCAACTTTGACAACTTCGGCATTAAGTTTATTTGACTAGCCGAAACTACCCCTTTTGTTGTCTTGAACTTTAGATAGCGAAACTCTGATAACTTCGGAAACAACTTCGCCTTTGACTATCTGAAACTCCTCCTTTTGTTGTCTTGAACATCGGACAGCATTTTCAACATTCGGCAATAACTCTTTTGACTAGCCGAACCACCCCTTTTAATTGTCCCCAGATACTCGGACAATTCGATAAACTTCGGCAACAACTTCGCCTTTGACTAGCCGAAACCCTACCGACTCTGGTATAGAGTCTTATAGTCTTTATATTCTTTCTTACTTTTATTACTTTCTTTTACTTCTGGCCGGGCTAGAAGTTCTTTTTCATCTGAATTCGACTCGGATACGAATCGGTACGCTCTCGAAAGGATAGTGACCTCTTAGCTGAGTTATTACTGTCTACGACATTATTAACTTTTTCGTTCCGACTTCACTATGAGTCCCCGTCGACCTCAGTTTAGACGAACTTATACTCTTTTTTCATTTTGAATTCTTCGAATCGGATGCGAATCGGTACGCCCTCGAAGTGAACTCTTAGCTGAGACATCACTGTCACCTACAACGTTACCTCTTGATGTTCGCTTCCGACTCTACTCTGAATTCACCTTCGAGTTTTGAATTTTTATTCTGAACTTTTTCAGACCCACACTCTTTTAGCAATTCGAATCAGATACGAATCGGTACGCTTTCGAAGTGAGCTCTTAACTGAGTTATCACTGCCTCTCGACCGAACGACCTCCGACTCGACTCTGAATTCGCCTTCGACCTCTGAACTTTTTGAACTTTTGAACTTTTTGAACTTTGAACTTTCTCCGACCTGCTAGACGGATCGGACCACACTCTTTTAGCGGACGCGAATGCTTGCTTTTGATATTGAAGGATTAGAAACGAAGTCTCTTTACAAGCATCTACAAAGTCGATTCGAAGCCGACATCTCGCTTACGACATTACGATAAACAAAGATTCAGACCCTAACCAACTTACGACAACACAACAATGCAACACTTACACCATCCCGATTCAGCCCTGAACGACAAGAGATAGATAGACTCGAGGACGAGTCTTTTTCAAGGGAGGGGGATGTGACGGCATGCCGTCCTGTATAGCCGAGATGACATGGCATATGCCGTACATACAAGGTTTCGGTAGTTGTTGTTTTGCATTGTCTAATTTAGGAAGGTTACGTACGTCCGTACGTCCGTCCGGACTTTCGGACGTACTTCGTAGGGTTCGGGCTTTTGTATTAGCCGACGTATGTCGTTGTTCGGTTTCGTACCCCTTTTGTATCGTCCGAAACCTCTTGTATATAGCAGCCTACTCCTAGAGTCAGAAAAGGCCAGTTTAGCCTTTTCTTCCGTATCAGGCCTAGTATTTACATACGTCATTCTGCCATACGCACTCCTATATGCCTCTACTGTAGTTGTGTGTATTTCGTGCCGTTATAATAATTAATAAGTATTATTATTATATAGATTAAGAATATATAGTAGATATTAATAGACGTTGTCTTATACTATTAATATTAGATTAATTATATAAAGTAAAAGTAGTAGAGTAAGAGTAGGAGTAAGAGTAAGAGGATATAGATATTTAGAGTGAAATTAGTATAGATAGTGCTAAGCTAAGAATTAATCTTGCTATATAAGGAGGAATTAGAATTAAGGTTAATCTAAGTACTTAGAAAGGCTAAAAAGCTGTTGATTTAAGAGATAAAAGCGTTAAGTAAAAGCGTAAGAATTAGAGTATTATACTACTAGAGAGTACTTATAAAAGTTTATATATTAGGAAGTAGGTAGATAGTATAATAGTAAGTTAATTTACTATATTTATTAAATTTTTAATATATTAGTATAAAGAAAACAATAAATAAGGAAAATATCTTTACTAACTAGAATACCTCTATTTTAATAGTTTTACTCTCTAAAAATAAGAGGTATAAAAACAAGAGGTATTCCAGGTATTATTTATTAATTAAGAGATATTTAAAGTATAAATTATTATTTAGAGAGCAAAATAGATAATTACCGTAAATATTATAGACCTCTCTGATATATCACTAGTAATATCGCCGCCTAAGTCTGCCTAGACTTTAATTATCCCAAAGTATCTAGTAAAAATAAAAGTTAGAATAATAAGATAACCACCGCGAGTTAGTTAGTTCATCAAATGTATCAATGTATCAAAGTACCAAAGCACCAAAGCAGCGACCATCGAAATAAGAAACCGACCCCTCGAAATAGAAACAAACCAACACCCCGCCCGTCCCTGGCTCTGTAAACACATCAGCAATCCCAATCTGGCGCTATCGATATCCCCCCCTATTAATTTTTACAACCATCATCAGTACCAGTACCAAATAATCCCGTCGTAGGCACTGGGTATACTCCCAACCACTCGGGCGATTCGAGACGTGATGAGAGACACGGGATTTAAGTCTCATAACCCTCACGTCGGATGGTACGCTAGAAGGGCATTGCGTGCAGAATATCGTGCAGGATATCGTAGGAGAGTGTGGAGATGAAAGACGGGAATAGTTATCCAGGAGAACAATCGTAAGCTTTAATCGCGCGCGTGGTTTCGGGAAAGGACAGTTATTAGTATTGTTGTTGACGGCTGCCATGTGGTTGGGAGGTTTAGAGGAGGGTGGTGCTGTGAGATCCGTGGGTTGGTTGCGGAAAACTTGTGAGAGGTGTTTTGGAAGTATGCTGTATGAAGAGTTTCTAGCGTAATTCACGACGATGGTGGTCCTTGATAACCTATTATTGATCTTGCTTGCGAGAGTCATTTGAGGCGTTGTTTATACTTTTAATCGTTGTCCTCGTCTGAACTATTTGATAATCTATGTATAAAAGTGAGGAGAAACTTACAGTCCCATCTGTCCGTGATCATCACACCCCACCTTTTTAGTGGGAAAGGAAATCTGAGGTGGGAAAGGAAATGAAGCATTGCGCACGCGACAACCAACGGTACTTATTTTTTGATCCAGTTTTTTGCTTCCATCGAGGGGTTTGGTCTTGGCAGCTTGCTTTCGGGGAATAGATTTTTTCTTTAGTAGCCACATTTATTTCGAGAAGCGCTTGAGAGAAAAAGTAGATTATTTTGTGAGCGCATGGGAGAGTTGAAACTTCCCATTTCTCATCTCATCTCCCCTTCTTCCAGACTTCTAGACTTCCAGACTTCCAGACTTCCCCACGAACCCCCAAGAGACAAGACGGAAAGAACGGCACAGATGTGTCAAGGTAAGGTACCTAAAAAGGGAATAAGAGCGCCAACCCTTTCCATGAACGCCCCGAATGGGGTTTCGAAATCGTTTTCCCTAGACTTTTTTTTCTTTCTTTTCTTTTCGTTCGATACTAGGTAATTGCGGAATAGATCCAGGAGATGAAGCTGGAAGGCTAGACTGGTCTTGAAGAAACTTGGGACGGAAGGCGCCAAGCCGGCAGTAGACCGTGCAGACTGACTGACGGCGAACTTTAAAACGTGGCCCCCACCTTCTCTCTGCATTTGGCTTCTCGGGAGTTGGGATGATGGAAATCTGGAGAACCAAAAAATGCCTCCGATATTCGGATTCTTGTGGTGATGTTCCTTCATTCGTCCCTCCGTACAGTACGGACTTCGTACTCGGCATGAGAGATGAGTGATGAAACTCTCTAACCCGGACAGTTATATTTGTCTATAGTGACGCGTGCGTTGCGCATGCGAATCCTCTGTTTTTGTTGTGTTTCCAAAGTTGTGCCTTCACTCGAGGTGAGGCGTTGCGGACCAAGTTGAAGGATGAGGTGAGCGGGAAGGAGAGGAGGAGGAGGAGGAGGAGGAGTGGAGTGGAGTGACGGGAGTATGATAGCGCCAAGGCCGCGTAATGTCTTGTCATGGGGAAGGGGCAGGGGGGAAGGAGTGACGTTGCCCAATTCCCAACGGCTATCGGCACTCAGTTGTATCCACTATCAAAAAGTTGGTCGCGCGAGCAAGTTCTGCTGGTGGCCTACGGATGTGTGACAGCGAGGGGGATGTGAAGTGCCCTTCGTACGAGTACTCCCCTCGTTACGCTTCGCTTATTGAGGTCTAGATGTTAGGTAGCTGACTAGCGTTGTACGAGGATTTCTAGACGAATGAATATCCATCATCGTATAGCTGACAATGTCAAACAGCCGGGCATACTGGTAGTGATCGTGACATGCCAGAAACTCGGCTTAGGTGGTGGATCTATAGACTAGGCATATGACAGGAGCACGCGCGTAGATTCCTTATTGAGCAATGAGCAGTCAGCGGCCAAATAAGAACTGGTTTTCAATAAGTAGTGAGATTCCTTACTACAACTATACGCCCCGCCCCCTGTTTGCGGTGCGGGTCCATCTACCCCCTGTAATTTTGCCTCCTCGACCAATCACTGACGCGTCAAACACCCCACCTCACATGGAGTGAAGTGACGACGCATTGCTCTCCTCTCCTACCAATTTCTAGTACTGTTGTCACTTTTGCCAGGAGACACCATACACCACTCACCACTCACTCCCGCGCTTCCCTTCCAATTCCACTTCCACCTCCACTTCCACTTCCACTTCTCCCAAGTCTGTCAACGCCTCCTTTATTGGGTCCCCTGTACTTATCATGGACCCTGTTGAGTCTGTCCTGTTCATGGGACGAGACTGTCCATAGAACAAGATTGTCATAACCCACCCCAATCCCACCATGTGTACAGTACCAGTACCCGAGTAGCTTCCATTTCTACTCTCCACACTCTCCTCACCTTTTTTTCTCCAGCTGCATTTAATTTAGCCTCGTGTATATACAACCTTCACTCCTCATCGCCTCCTCCTTTGACAATCGGATATCTTTCCTTCACTCGCTACCTCCCTTGATGGGATTTGTTTGCTTTTGAATTTTCACGCACCTTGTTGGATACCTACGTCAATCTCTCTCCTTCACCTGCCCCGCCAAGTCCGATATTCCCGTGCATCTTGGCTTCCTTCCTTCAAACAAGGCATACTCGTTCATAAGATCGTTGATCTCCTGCACCTTCACCGACAATTGCTTTTGCTTCAGAAAAACAACACTTACTTGGAACACCGCACGCGAATTGAGCCCGTATATACTTCCCAGCACCGTTGAGAAGGGGAGGACACGGGACGCGAATCGAATTTTTTTTCAACCGCATCTCATACTTCTTCCCATACAAAATGAAGTTCCTCCCACTACTATCACTCACACCTCTCCTCCTAACCTCAACCCTCGCCGCGCCAACTCCCGACGCAGCACCAGAGCCAGAACCAGTAACCAACTGGAATCAAGCCGTCGACACCAAATACTTTCAGGAACCAGGAAGCGGAGATGTCATGGGCCACTACGATGCAAGATACTACAGCGGCGCCCCCGTATCCTACGAAGTCCGCCGCGACACACTATACAGCCTCGTCCGCTCATACCTGACCATCTTCCGCGAGAAGAACATCGAGACCTGGATCGCTCACGGGACTTTATTAGGTTGGTGGTGGAATGGGAAGATCATGCCTTGGGATTGGGATCTCGACACTCAGGTCTCGGTCTCAACTTTGACCTGGTTGGGGCAGAATATGAACATGACGTTCCACAACTACACCGGCTCGAATCTCGATGGGACGGTGGTAGAGCGACAGTATTTACTTGATGTGAACCCGCACTCTAATGAGAGGTTACGGGGGGATGGGCAGAATGTTATTGATGCCCGATGGGTCGATACTGTTAATGGACTTTTCATCGATATCACGGGTCTGGCGGAGACGAACCCTAGCATGCAACCTGGGATTTGGAGTTGCAAGAACTTCCACCGATACAGGACGAGGGATATCTATCCGCTGAGAGAGACGGAATTTGAGGGTGTTCAGGCTTTGGTGCCTTATTCTTTCGATCGAATCTTGACAGACGAGTACTCGGCGACGGCTTTGACCAAGACTCAGCATGAAGGGTATGTTTTTACTTCTCCGCTTTTGATTGACAGTATACTGATTCTTGCTAGACACCAATGGAGCCCAACACAAAAAGAATGGCTCAAACAAGATGTCTTCTCGCAAACGTCCATGAACGGTGGACAAGCAGCAAAACAGGCCGCCCACCTCCCAAAAGCATTAAAGGGAGAAGCTAAGCCTACACCGGGACTGGGCAATCTCCGGAAGGCTGTTGGGTAGATGGATCCGCCACATCGAGGAAGGGCATTCACCTTGGATAGAGACGCCACTTTGATATCACGAGGAACGAAGGACTTCACTGGGGAGAGCACGATGTCACAAATAAGAAGGAGACACTCGCATTCAATCGCCATAGCATAAGAGAAAGAAGCTGGAGTGACGGAGGGAGGGGAGGGGAGGGAGGAAAGACTCGCACATACAAAAACGATCGCACGATACCCACAGGCGCAAATTTCTAGCATTTTGCGATTTTTCGATTCAGCATACAGAAAGGAGCGAGCATTTACAATGGAGTTTTTTTGTTGTCATCAGCATTTTCATGGCGTTCTTTTAGGGATCCTGGGTTAGAGGACTGTATTTACACCAATTTTTTCCTTGTTGGTTTCTTTGTCTTGTTTTGATCTTGGGGAGGTGGGGTGGGGTGGGGGAGATTTTTTGGTAGATATGAAGAGGGATAAGTGGCCCATGGGCTTTGAGGCTTTGGGGAGGAGTGGAGGTGGTGTATAAAGACAAGATAAAAATGAGAGAAATCGTAACCTTGTAAACATACTGAAAACCAAAACAAACAAAGCAGCAATACTTGATCTCTTCCCTTCTCCTTTACGCCGTGATTCTTACTACTCTTTGATCTTTGAGCTATTATTTTTTCGATGTATCTTTCTACTAATTTGACTCTTATTACTAATCTTAAAGAATCACTAGAGATTATTCTAGGATCGATAAAGTTGGGGTGTTGATTCTAATCTTTTCTCTTTTTGTTTTTTTCTTAGGAAATAAGAATTAAAGAATAAGGAATAAGAATTAAGAATTAAGGAATAAATAGATAGATAAAGAAATAGATAGATAGATAGATAGATAGATAGATAGATAGATAGATAGATAGATAAAGAAATAGATATTATAAGAAGTATTTAGATACTCTTACTATCTTATCTACTTAGCGTTGTTATTTTAATAGCTTAATAGCTTAATAGCTTAATAGCTTAATAGCTTAATAGCTTAATAGATTAATAGCTTAATAGCTTAATAGCTTAATAGCTTAATAGATTAATAGCTTAATAGCTTAATAGCTTAATAGCTTAATAGCTTAATAACTTAATAGCTTAATAGATATTAAATATATTTAAAATTATAAGCTATTTTCTTACTTTCAGTTCTACTAAGTAATTAAATTAATATTATAATAGTACTAATTATATACTACTAGTATTAAAGAGGTATATACTACTACTAAAGAGGTATATTAGAGTACGTAGAGTAGAATAATATATATAAGTACTAGTCTTTAATACTAAAGAAAAAGACTAAATTTGTCTTTTCTAATTAAAAGAGAGACTTGGAATTAGAGTATTTTATATCTATCTAGAAGTTTAGATACTATAAAAGATTTAAGACTAAAAGCTAAATAATAATAATACTTAATATCTAACTAGTATTTAAGCTTAGCTAGTATTCTAGAGAGCTAGCTATTATAAAGAGTATTTTAAGCCTTTTTAAAGCTCTCGTACTTTATTAGATTATATATAGTATTATTATAAAAGACTTTTAGATATTAGCTCTTTTATTAGTTTAGTAGTTTTTCTAATACTTCTATTATACTATTATTAGACTATATATAATAAGAGTATTAGCTAGTATACTTAGTACTAGATATATTAGAAGTATTATAACAGTCCTAGTTATATACGTCACTTACGTAACTAGGTTAGCCCGAGGCTTTACTAAGACTTCGCTTAATATATATAAATAAAGCTAGAGTATCTATACTCTTCACTTTTCTCTTTAGTTTAGTTTTCCTTAATATTAGGTACTATTCTATAAGTACTCTCTTTATATATTTATAGAGAGCTATTATACTAAAACTAAACTCTCTCTCTTTACTTAGAAAGGCTTTTACTAATATTCTAATAATAATATATATATTTACTTATATTAAATCTACTAAATTTACTATCTTCTTTTATAAAGCCTAACCTATTTACGTCGAGTAGTAAGGTCTAGCGTTCTTCTATTAGCTATATTAAGTCCTTTAAAAGTAACCTATTAACCTAAGAACTATTCTATCTTACTTTAGAGTTAGTAGAGCTAATCTCTCTTCCTCCTTCTATTAATATCGCGTCCTAATCTAGTTTAAGAACTCGACTTAAAAAAACATATATACTAGCTATTACTATACTACTACTACTACCTCCTTCTACTAAGGCAACTACTAGTTCCTTATAGTATAAGATCTCTAAATTACCTCTATCTAACTCTACTTTATAATAAATTCTTAAAGTAATAACCTTATTAATAAGTAAAGTTTATAAACTTAAGGTAAATACTTTAAATATAACTAGTACTTTCTATTAATATACCTCTATTTAGCTATAAACTCTTAATATAACTCGTTCCTCTTCTATAGTTTTATTATTAAAGAAGATAAGTAGAATAGCTAATTCTTACTAATTTATTATAAAAGACGAATTTACCTATATAACCTAGAAAACTAAAATTATAGTAAAGTTATCTATTAATACTAACTACTTTAAGTCTAAGGAAGTTATAATAGTACGAAATATATACTATAGGAGAAGAGGTATATAAGAGTACGTTTGAGACTAAATGACGTATATAAATACTAGGCTCTAATATAGAAGAAAAGGCTAAACTAGCCTTTTCTAACTCTAGGAGAGTAGGCTGCTATATATAAGAGGTTCAGATAATACAAAGAGATACAAAACCGAATAATAATATACGTCGGCTAATATAAAAGCCTAAACCCTACAAAGTACGTCTAAAAGTCTAGACAGACGTATAGACATATATAACCTTCCTAGATTAGATAATATAAAACAATAACTACTAAAACCTTATATATATAGCATATACTATATCATCTCAGCTATATAAGACAGTATACTATTATATCTCTCTCTCTTAAAAAAAGACTCGTTCTTAAGTCTATTTATCTCTTATCGTTTAAGGCTAAATCGGGATAGTATAAGTATTATATTATTATATTATTATAAGTTAGTTAGAGTCTAAATCGTAGCTAACCCAAGTTTATAGATACTTTGTTTATTATAATTTGTCATAAACGAGATAAGATATCGAGATGTTAATTTTAGGTCTAAATCATAACCGTAGATACTTGTAAAGAGACTTCGTTTCTAATCCTTTAATATCAAAAGCAAGCATTTACGAAAAGAGTATAGTCCGATCCTGTCCGGCAGGTTAGAAAAAGTTCAAAGTTAAAAAGTTTAAAAGTTCAAAAAGTTTAAAAAGTTTAAAAGTTCAAAGTAAAATTAGAAAAAGTTTAAAAGTTAAAGGCGAATTCAAAGTCGAGTTAGAGGTTGTTTAGTTAAGAGGTAGTAATAACTTAGTTAAGAGCTACGGCATCCCGTACGTACTAAAAGTCAGAATCAACTAAATCGTAAATCGTAAATTATAAATCGTAAATCGTAAATTATAAAGCTTAGATTTCTAAGTATATAGCTCTTTAGAGCTAAATCGTAAATCGCAAATTATAAATCAATAAACGTAGATTTTTTAGAAGCTATTTAGACGTAAATCGAAATACTTAAATTAGTAATCTCAAAGCTTAAAGTAAGAGTATTCGTAATTCGTAATACTTAAATCGTAAAGCTCAAATCGTAAAATTTAAGTATAAGCGAAGGTAGAAAGTAGAAAGTAATATAGTATATATATATCTATTAAATATATATATATTATAATCGCTTACCGCTTACTCTCTATTAATATATACTACTTAGTATTATACTAAATATAAGTATAATATAACTTTAAATCTATTATCTAAAACATTATAAATTATTAAAAGTAATATATATACTTAGTATAAATAATAACGTTATATAAGTACTTAATAAATAAGAAAGGAAAAGAGATAATTAAGACTTTTAATACTATAAGTACAGATATAATTCAACCTAAGAGCAAGAGATACTAAGCCTAATTAGATAATTAGTATATAATTAGTAAAGTAGTACTTAAAGTACTTAAATAATCTTAAATTATAATTATTTAAGTATTTTAGTAAAGAGAGTAAAAGGAGAGTAAAGGTAGTAAAAAGTAATTAAAAAGTAGTAATAAAATCAAGGTATTATAGATAATCCTTCTAGTATTTATATCTAAAGTATCTATTACTATATACTCTTACTTCTTATCCCTCTTCTTATTATACTTACTATATATAATCCTAACCTTTTTAGTAGTATAAGGGAGTTAATTAGTAAAGGTTATTTAAGAGAGAGTATCTCTCCTCTTTCTTTTTAAATTAAGGCTATTTATAGAAGCGATTATAATAGCAGATATTATTTTACTTACTAGTATATTTATAGATATAAGAGGAGTAGGTAAGAGCGAATCAGAGACTCTCTTATCAAGCTCTTAATTAAGTTTTAATTACTCTTTCTTATTAATTAATTTAAGTCTACCTTTAGTAATAGTAGTATTAATATCTATATATAATTAAGTATTAAGATCTCTTATAATTTACTCGTCTATATCTATCTATTATTACACTATCTTATCTACCCTTTCTAGCATATTTAACTTAGTAGATACTATTAAGCTCTCCTTCTCCTTATCTCTTATAAGAGACGATAGTAAGTATAAGCCTAGAGTTAATACTCTTTTACTATTAATATTCTCCTCTATATCTATATCTATATTTATATCTTTACTTCTTATATTACTCCTAGAACCCTCTCTAGAATTATTATCTCTATTATCTTCCTCTTCTAAATAAGCGGTAATAATTATAGAGTAGTCTCCTAAGTAAGCGGCGATAATTATAAATATCTCTAGAAGATTATCTAATTCTAAATCGTCTACTAATATTATACTTACTCTAGTACTAGTACTATCCTCTAATAATAGTATAGGCCTAGTATCTCTCTCTCTATCTTAAGCATTATCTTTAAGTATAATAGGCTCGTCGTTAGGTATCTTAATAAGCGCCAAGAGTTAAAGAAGTAGAATTAGTAGCTCTTAAGTATCTTATAAGAGCGTAATAGATTATCTCTTTTTAGAAGATTAGAGCTTATTATTAGTATAGCTATTAAATACTATATACACTTTATAGTACTTTTTATTAGTAAAACCTTTTAGTAAATTAAAGTATTATATAAGAGCTTATACGTTATCTACTTTCTTATAATCCATAGTACTTAATCGCTTAGCTTTCCTCTTCCTAATAGTAACGTTTATAGCTAGAAAGACGTCTTCTACTATATTAATAAGAAGTAGTATATTAATAAAATCCTACCTACTAAGAGTAGGGATTATATAGTAGATATTCTCTAAAAGCTTAATAGCGAACCTTTTAGCCTATATATTCTAAGGTATTAATTTAAAGTTAAATAGATCCTTAAAGTTACTAGTAAGTAAGTAAGGTATCTAAAACAGAAAGTCGTTATTAATTTATACTCTAACTATCTTACCACGTTATACTATAGAAGTATACGTAATCGTAGAAATACTCTTAGTAGTAGAGAAGTCCTTAGTACTTATTATATATATATAAATATATAAGACTACTCAAATATAGATTTTAGTAATAGAGATAGGCTTTAGCGCTCTATAAGTTAAAGGAGGAGAAGCTAGAGAGCTTATACTAATTAGTAGTATATACTAAATTCAAGAGTACTACTTACTTTTAGCCTTTTTCTTATTAAAGATATTTTTTTACTCTAATTATTTTAGTCTTACTAAGAGCTTTTATAAAGAAGGATTATCTAGCTCTAGCCTTTTCCTCTTAGATAGCTTACTCTCTAGCTATAGCTAATTCATCCTTCTTTTACTTAATAATAAGAGCAGAGTAGTTAGTAGTAGAACGTTTTATAGTAGCCTCTTACTTTCTCTTAGACTCTATAATCAACTGTTATTTCTTCTCTTAACCGTTAGAGCTTTATACTATAGTTTTTATAGAGTAGTCTTTTACTTTTTATAGACAGTTCTTAATCTTATTATTAGAGAGCCTCTAAGAAAGCATAGATATGTAATTTTCTAGAGTACTTACTAAGTTTACTAGAAAGTAATAAGAGTATACTTTAAGCTTTAAACTCTTAGAATAAGAAGTCTAGACTTCTAGGTATTCAAGAGACTAATATTAAGACATTCTAGCATGTTTTTAGTATTATAGAATAGTAGATATAGAGCTTCTAAAAGTATAAGTAAAAGTAATAGAATAAAAGTAGGAAAATTAGAAGACTATTCTACTTAAACTATATAACCTTCTATACCTCGCTTCTTACTTTTAGCACTATTTATAAGGCTCTAATATACTATTCCAGTATATATTAAATAATTACTAGTTATATAGCATATTATTCTCTATAAAGGCTAAGACTTTATTTACTATTCTATAAGCATTTATAAGAGTAGGTATAAGTAAGGCTAGATTAAAAGATATTCTAATCTAAGCAACTACTTAGAGGCTAGCTTAGAAACCTCCTCTAAAGACCGAGGAGGTTCTAAAGGTAAGCAATTAACACTAAGCCTAATTTATAAATTATTCACTACTACTAACAAAAGTTAGTAATCTATATACTTAAAATAGCCTAAAAACACAATATTCTAAATTAATTCTTTTATCTTTAATTTAAGTATAGAATAGTATTATTTATATCTATAAAGCTAACTAGAACTTAATAGACATAGAACCTATAATATTACGATTTTTTAAAGATTTAAAAGTCTAAGATTACTAACTTTTATTAGTAGTAGTAAGTAATTTATAAATTAGGCTTAGTACTAATAGTCGTAGTTAGTAGGTTTACTCTACTAAAATTCTCTCTTAAATACTTAGAGAATTATATACCTATAACTATATTTATAACTTTATATAAATTACTTCTAATTTTAATTAAAAGTTAATAAACATATCTATTCCTTTTCAAAGTTATGTTAAGTCTTTTTTTATACTTAAAATATATAAATTTTAGACCTAGAGCTTAGCTTATATTTAATATAAGTTTATTCCTAGTTTAGTATATCTATTTACTTATTAATTATAGATAGTAAAAGTAACGTCGCTAACTAACTCTCTACGCCTTTTATAAATAGTAATATATACTTCCTTCGTTATATTACTCTCTATCAACGTTCTATTCACTCTAGCTAGTAGGTAATTATAATTATAGACTACTATAAAGTCTATGATTAGTTAGTAGATTATAATACTATAATTCTAAAGTTACTACTATAGCTAAGAATATATATTAAGTACAAGGTTACTAATAGAGAGAGAGAGGATTAAGGATTTAAAACCTTACTCTTTAAATAGACTTAAGAGACTATCTTTTAGTAGACAACCTAGGATTAGAATTATTAGAGCTCTCTACTATAACAACGACGTTTAATACTATCTGTTAATAAGAGAGCTTTATAAAGAAGGAGGCTTAATCTTAAAGATAAATTAGTAGCTTCTAAAGTAGATTAATTAAATATAAATTTATCTATTAATATCTGTCTCTAAATCTCCTTCTAAATCATCTTTAACTAGCGAGGTATATCTATTAGTTATATACTCTCTTAAATCCTCATCTAATTCGTTATCCGACTTCTCTAATTCCTTATCTAAGAAGTTACTATTATATAAATAATCTAGCACTACGTTCGTCGCTTAATCGCTTCTACCTTCGTTACTATAGTATACGTTAAATTTATCTTAATTAGTCTCTCTAGCTTCTTTTAATTCTTAAGCTACCTTAGAGTATAGCTTCTACTTATATACTCTCTCTAGCTTACTTAAAAGGCCTAATCCTACTAAATTACCTTCTTAGATATACGCTAACAATTCCACTCTTAAATCTAAGTACACTATAGTATAAGTTTCTCTCTCTTTAGTATATATTATCTTATTAATTAGTAGCGTATATCTATATACTAATAATTTTATTTCGTACTACTCTAGAGTCGTCTAAGATAAATATATATTAATATTCTAATTCTTATATAATTCTTAAAGCTTAGTAAGCTTCTTAGCAAGTATCTTAATACTATAATCCTCTACTAGATACTCTTTACTTCTAGAATAGTAAAAGTTAGTCTATAGCACTCCTAGTACTCTATACTCTTAATTAGTATTAGTATAAATATAATAGCGATTCTATATATATATAAACGTTTAAAGCTTTTTCTAGATAATCGAAATATATATATATAATATAGCAATTATATTAAGAAGACTCTTTTTAGAAAACAACCTCTTTTTATAAATACTCTAGAAGTATATCTTCTACTTATTTAGAGACTCTTTTATAAGCTATTCCTACTAAGCCTTAATACGTTAGTTAGCTATAGAAGTACTAAACTAATATAGGTTTGAAAATTAGTATAGCTTTCTACTACTTTCTATAGCTTATTATTAACGAAGTATATAGTAAGCGTCTGCTACTATTAGAGATTCCGATTCTTAATTTAATTATATATAATATAGTATCTTTTTAAAGCTATTTATAGTATTACTATATTACTATAGAGTAGATACTACTATATTGTTTAAGATACTATAATAGCTCTAAGAGAGAAATTAAGCATAGATATTAATACTAGTATATATCTTAATACTAACGAACTTTAATTTATAATATCTATTAATACTTTATATAAAATTAAGCTCTAGTATAACATATTTACTATAAGTATTCTTAATCTCTTATAACCTACGATTATACCTCTTCTTATTAACCTTTAATAGCGCCTTTTAAATCTTATTCTAGCTCTATCTTTTATCTCTATCTCTATTAACACTATAAGTATTAAGATACGTATAGAGGAACCTAAGGCTAAAGCTCTTTACGGTGCTAAAGTAGCTATATTCGTAGATCTTATACTAAAGAATAGCTTCTAGCTCTTTACGCTCTTCTTATATAAGAAACTTTTAACGTTAAAGGCCTATCTTAAATCGTAACCTTTAGAGCCTCTAAGGCTTAATTACGAAGCCTTTATAATTTAATATATATATTATACTTAAATTAGATAATCCTATATCTTTAAAGAGATATACTACTTATATATATAAAGTAGAAGTAGTCTTACTTTTTTTATACTAGTGAAGGTTCTACCTTATATTAATTTAGAGCTTAAGAGTAGTATTAGAGACGTTAATATTATACTTACTTTTAAGAATATTATATATCTTTTAAATAGAGACTTCCTTTTAGTATAACTCCTTTATAAACACTCTATATAGCTTTAAATTAATAAACTAACGTGGTATATTTAGGCTCTTATTATATACTTAAAATCGCTCTTTTTATACTTTCTACTATACTTAAAATTCTAAGATTATTACGCTACGATACTACTACTAAGAATATCACACTTTAATAGATGTCTAGAGCTACTACTAGAGATTATTCTCTTTCTTCTTCTATTATCGTTAGTACTTGAATTTAAGAGAGGAGAGAGAGTATATATAGTAGTAGAATAGCACTTTTAAAAGAAGGAATAATATAGAGTAGTATTTAAAGGAAGAAGCGACTAATTCGATTTATCTTAAGAGGTTCTACTACTAAAGATATTATACTTTAATAGATACTTAGAGCTACTACTAGAGATTATCTTCTTTCTTCTCTTATTATCGTTAGTACTTGAATTTGAGAAAGGAGAAGGAGTATATATAGTAGTAGAATAGTACTTTTAAAAGAAGGAATAATAGAGAGTAGTATATAGTATTTAAAAGAAGAAGCGATATAAGAGGGTTAGTATATAAAGTAAGTATACTTTTTAGCCTATAAAATAAATAGTACTAACCTTAATTAGGAAATTAGTATATAATTAAGAAAAGTAGCTAAAAGTGTTTAAATAATCTTAAATTAAGATTATTTAAGCTTTTAAAGTAAGCTAATTACTTTAATATTAAGTGATCTAGAGTAATTAGTTTAAAAAAGGCCTAGTTTTAAGATATAATTTAGGAACTTATTATAGTAATAAAAGTTGATTTATATAGTCTTTTTGTATTATATATATATATCTCTTACTCTAATATATTTTAATTCAATGTTTAATGTCTTTTACGATTATTTATTAATTATATAACTTTTATAATTTACGATTTACGATTTACGATTTACGATTTAGCCTCTAAAAAATCTACGTTTATTAATTTACAATTTACGATTTACGATTTAGCTTTAAAGGGCTATATACTTAGAAATCTAAGCTTTATAATTTGCGATTTGCGATTTACGATTTACGATTTGCGATTTAGTCGTCGTTTCCGACTTTTGGTATATACGGGACGCCCTAAGAGCTTACTTTAAGAGCGTACTAATTCACATCTGATTTAAAGAATTCAAAAACGTAAAGTTAGAAACGAAAAGTTAATAATATCGTAGATAGTAATAACTTAGCTAAGAGGTCACTATCCTTTCGAGAGTATACTAATTTGTATCTAAGTCGAATTTAAATAAAAAAAGAACTTCTAGCCTAGCTAGAAGTAAAAAGAAAGTAAGACTCTAATCAGAGTTAGTAGGGTTTCAGCTAGTTAAAAGAGTTTATTACCGAAGTTATCAAGTTTTCGCTATCTAAAGTTTAAGACGACAAGAAGGGTATTTTCAGCTGGTTAAAGGCGAAGTTGTTTCTGAAGTTTGTCGAATTGTCTGAGTAAACGGGGACAATAAAAGGGGGAGTTTCGGCTAGTTAAAACAAAAGAGTTGTTGCCGAAGTTGTCAAAGTTGAAAACTGTTGTCCGAGTATCTAGGGACAATAAAAAGGGGTGGGGTTTCGGCTAGTCAAATGCGTTGTTGCCGAATGTTATCGTATTGTCCGAGTAACCAGGGATAACAAAAAGGGGTATAGTTTCAGGTACGACATTTATTAGTACTGTCGTAGGAACTGTGTTACTCAGGCCCGTAGGCCGCCTTGTTCTCTTTAGAGTACTTAAGGACTTATTCATCTTCTGATTTCAAAGAAAGAGTTGCTATTAGATTATAAGGAGTTTAGAGCTAAATCAGATAAGAAGAGAGAAGGTGTTTTAAACTAAAGTGCTAATATTAATAGACGTAGTTATTTTTAAATATTTAGTACTTTAATGTCTCTTCTTATCTAAGGTTATAATTCTAGCGTCTTTTAAGCATAGTAGACGCGTTTTAGAGCTAAGGTATATGTTCTATATATAAAAGAACCTTTCCGCTTCTAGTATCTCTCTAAGTATAGCTATACTCGAAAAGTAACCTTTTAAAGTCAGTAAAAGTTTCTTTAATATAATCTTCTTCTAATTCTACTTCTATCTCTTTTAGATAATATTTAGTTAGGATTAATAGTAATAACTTAGCTAAGAGCTCGCTTCTAAGTTTTTATCTTAATAGAAAGCGTATTTTAACCGATTTATATCTAATTTAAGAGTTAGGAAGTAGTAGGAAGGTATTAGAGGTAGAGGCCTATAAGTGAAAGAGGTCTAAACGTAGGCTTTGAAAAGTAAAGGAGGGTTTAAACAAAGGTTTAAAAGAGGGTTAGATTAGAGAGGGTTTAGAGATAGGATTTTTAAGTTATTAACTTTAGAGTTTGCTTATAATTATATCTATCTCGTCTAACTAATTATTTATTCTTTATTTTATACTACTATCTTATCTATATATCGTCTATATATTTCGTAATTAGGTGTATAAGTAAGAATCGGAGAGGGTTTAGAGAGTCTTTCGAAAAGAGGGGTAGCTCTAGAAGGTCGTTTAACACCTTATAGCGGAACTGGGTTCGATATTTCGAAGATATTAGTAGAGAGGGGGGGGGAGGGGTAAGAGTAGATTCAGAAGCCTTCGCGATAACTATAGTATATCGACTTATTTACTAAACCTGTATATAGTAGTCCTTATATAGAGAGGGTTATTAGAAGCCTCTGAAGCACTTAGCGTATTCCTGCTTCTTTAACGTATAAAACACGCTTTTTACTAGCTATCTAAAACCGATACTAAACTCTAATATCACTAGCTATTTAGGAGATCTCTGGAATCTCGGCTATTTAAGAATAATATTATAATAGACTAATTCAGGCCTAAAGCGAAATAAAAGTAATAAAAAGCTTAAAGAGATATTATAAATACCGTTACTAGCGAAGTTAAGTTTAGCCTTTTTATATAATAGTACGAAATATATACTATAGGAGAAGAGGTATATAGGAGTACGTTTAAGACTAAATAACGTATATAAATACTAGGCTCTAATATAGAAGAAAAGGCTAAACTAGCCTTTTCTAACTCTAGGAGAGTAGGCTACTATATATAAGAGGTTTAGACGATATAAAGAGATACGAAACCGAATAACGATATACGTTAGCTAATATAAAAGCCTAAACCTTACGAAGTACGTCTAAAAGTCTAGATAGACGTATAGACGTATATAACCTTTCTAGATTAGATAATATAAAACAACAACTACTGAAACCTTATATATATAGTATATACTATATTATCTCGGCTATATAGAACAGTATACTATTATAGAAGTAAGAATAAATTTAATTTACTACTATACTTCTAGAAGAGCTTAAAACTATATTTATCTAAGTATAATAGCACGAAATACACACAACTATAGTAGAGGTATATAGGAGTATATATAGTAGAATAACGTATATAGATACTAGGCACTAATATAGAAGAAAACAATAACTATCTCTCTTCTATACTAAATATAAACGTCTATATATAAGAGTTCAGAAGCTTCTAAATTCCGATAATAATAATAACTAAGCCCTGTCTAATATAGCTAATACTAAATAATAAGAGCTAAAAAGCTAAATATATAACCTCTAATCCTTCGAAAAGCTAAATATATAACATCTAAACCTTAATCCCTTCTATATATAAATGTCGGATATTAATACCTTTAGCACTTCGCTTATATAAGTATCAGTTATTCATAATCTTAGCCCTAGAGGTATCAGGGGTATCGGCACTGCTCAGGGGTATCGGCAGTTTCACAAATGCCGACAATTCAGGATAGTGCTATTATATAATAATCCAGCTGTTATATAATAATCCAGGATAGCGTGCTATTACACTAAGATATAAGTTTAATACTATTAATTAGTTTAATAGCTATAAAGAGATATTAACTTACCTCTAAAACATTACTATTAGCTCTTACTTATACTAAGAAGCTTATATTTAATATTAAGACCTTATTATATTAAAAATAAAAACTTTTTATAACTTCTATACTAAGTTCTAATAACTTATAAATAAAGCTAAAGTTCTCTTATAAGACTAGGTAGAAGACTTATAGAATAAGTTAACCCTTATACTATACTAATCTCTTATTATTACTAAGTTTTAAGCTAAGAGAGATATAGACTCCTTTTATAATCTTATAAGTAGTATTAATAGTAACCTTTAAAATCTTACTTCTTAAAGAGTATAAGTAATAAACTTTCCTCCTACCTTAAACCTATATATACCTACTTCTATACCTACTAGCTCTTCTTCTTCTATAGCCTCTTTTATCTCTCTTAAACGCTCTAATACTCTTACTATAAATAACTACTTAACTCTAAGACTATTAGATAAGTACTTTAACTATAATAAGCCTAGTTATTATATTAAGAATTATTTAAAGCTAAAGATATATAAAGTTAACTTTAAAAAGCTTAAAAGAAAAGATACTAACTTAGAGTTAAGAAATAAAGAAGCTTAAAAGAAGACTTCTTTTTAAATAAATATAAGATTAATCTTTCTAAGATTAATCTATAGTTATTAATTAGTAGAAAAGCGTTTACTTTACTTAGTATAATAACTATTAATAGATTTAGTATATAAACTACTACTCTTAGTAACCTTAGAGTAAATACTTTTTCTTTTATAAATATATAACTCGGTTATAACCTTATAAAGTTCTATAGTTTAAAGACTAAAAGACTTCCTATCTCTATTAAGATTTATAGATATAATAAAGAAATTAGAAGTAAAGCTATATATTATCTCTTTTTAAATTATATCTTAGATAGCTATAAATTCTTTAATATATTATTTATTCTCTTAGACTTAGGTTTATATAATATTATTCTTAGCTAAAAGTTCTTTAAGTACTTTTATATTAATATTAATATAACTTATTAGAAACTACTCTAGTCTAATAATCTTAAGCCTTACTTCTCTACTTAATAGCTAACTCTTCTCTCTTAAGATACTATATAACTAAAAGACTCTATACTCTCTTACTAGAATAAAGCTAATACTTATAACTAAGCTATAGAAATAGATAAATAATACTAATAAGATACAAAGCTCTTAGAGCTTATAGATTACCTTAAAATTAATACTATAACCTTAGCTAGTTATACTCTAACTATATATAGTAGAGGAGGCTATAAGTCCTTAATATAAGTAAAATACTAAGTTATAAAGAAAGAACTTAAAAACGTTATAAAGAAGGTGCTTACTCTAGTATACTATTAGAAACCCTTTATTTTAAAGAAGTTAGACCTTATTATTAATATTTTAGCTATTTTAGTTATAGAAATATATTATTACTTACTTTAAAAGAATAGTAAGATGTTTACTATAAGTATATATAAAATTAATATTATTATAGCTAATTAAGAACTAGATATAGCCTCTAATATTACTCTTTCTAATAAGTACTAGGACTTTAAAGAGGTATTTTCTAAAGCTATCTTAGACACTCTTCTATCTTATTAATACTATAACTATAAGATTAATCTTAAAGGTCTAAATACCTTTAAATATTTTCTTCTATATAAGATATTTATAAAAGAGTTATTAGCTATAAAGGAATATATCTTAGAGAATCTCTATAAAGGGTTTATTAAATATAGCTAGTTCTCTTTTACTACTCTTATTCTATTTATAAAGAAAGTAAATAAAAGACTACGTTTTTATATTAACTTCTAAAAACTTAATAATCTTATTTAAAAAGACTACTATTTATTACCTCTAATTAATAAAACGCTTATATATATTAGTTAAGTATATATTTTTACTAAGCTAGATATCTAATAAGCCTTCTACTATATATAAATAGATCTAGATACTAAGGAATTAACTACTTTTTATACCTATTATAGAATATATAAATATAAGATCTTATTATTTAGTTTAATAAATAGCTTATCTACTTACTAGTACTATATAAATAACGTCTTATTTAACTATCTAGATAACCTCTACTCTACTTACTTAAATAATATCCTTATTTACTTATTAAACGTCTTTAAATATAAAGAGTATATATAAAAAGTCTTTTAACGTCTTAAGAATACTAAGTTATAAGTTAATATTAAGAAGTATAAGTTTAATATTAAGAAGATAAAATATCTTAGGTTTATTATTAGTACTAATAGTATTAAAGTAGACTCTAAAAAGGTCTTAGTAGTATAGAAATAATAAGCTTTAAAGATAGTAAAAGGTATTTAAAGCTTTCTTAGTTTCTATAACTTCTACTAAAGGTTTATCTAGAACTATAGTATAATTATAAAGCCCTTAGTATACCTAATATAGAATAATATACTTTTTAATTTTAATAAGGAGTATAAAGAAGTGTTTAAAGACCTAAAAGTAGTACTTACCTTTATACTAATTCTCTACTACTACTCTTCTAACCTCTCTACTATAATTAAGATAGATACTTTAGATAGAATTATTACTAGAGTATTATAATAATAATAAGCTAATAGAGAATAGTACTTTATAGCCTACTTTAGTAAGACTATATCTCTAGCTAAGTATAACTATAAAATATATAATAAAGAGCTACTTACTATTATATATATACTTATAAAATAGAGACTAGAACTATAAAGCACTTATTTAAAAATCTATATTTATACTAATCATAAGACGCTTAAGTACTTTATAACTACTAAGTAACTTACTACCTATTAAGTAAGATAGACTAAAGCCTTAGCTAAGTACTATTTTATTATTATATTCTATTTAGAGTATAAAAATAGTAAGATAAATGTTTTAACTTATAAAGTAAATAAGATATACTTATAAAAGAAACTTAAAGAGTAGTACTAGACCTATATACTCCTAATAAAGGAATAAGTTAATATAGAAGTACTTAAAGACCTAGGAGTTAAAATAAGCTTAATTATACTAGCTCTAGTTAATAATAACTACTTCTAAGAATTATTTATACTTTTAAAACAAATCTACTAAGTAAACAAGGATACTACAACACTTTAAGCTATATAAGTATAAGCTAAAACTAATACTAATTCCTTATATACCTTAGAGGAAGGCCTTTTACTTTACTAAAACTACTTAGTAGTATTAGATATAGATATACTAAGAATAGACCTAATTTATAAGGCTTATAATTAGATACTTTTAGCTTATTTAAGAAGAGATAAGACCTATTAAATTCTATGTTTAAGATATATCTAGTAAAATATAAAAGCTAATATTATAAGATATATATAAAACTATTATAAATATAGAAAAGTAGACGTTCTTTAAAATAAAACACCTAGCTATCTATATCTACTCTTAGTACTACTACGTATATAATAATATATAGCTATAGATTTTAAGTCCTTTCTAGTTAATAAGTATAGTTATAATAATATATTTATAGTAATAGACTACTTATCTAAGTAGTTTATTTTAATACCTTATTATAAGAATATTACTTCTAAACAGATAGTAAAGTTATATATTAAACACGTTCTATAATATTATAAGATTCTAGAAAGTATAATATTAGATAGAAGCTCTTACTTTATTACTATATTCTAAAGAGAGTTTACTTAAATCCTAAGTATTTAGCTTTAACTCTTAACTATAAACTACGCTTAAATAGATAGCTAGACTAAGATTATAAATTAATACCTTAATTAGTACTTATAGCTATATATTAATTATTATTATACTAATTAGTCTAAGATCCTTCTAATAATAGACTATATATAGTTAGTACTACCTTATAGTATTATTAGAATATCGCCTTTTAAGTTATAAAAGAGATATATACTAAGAACCTCGTTTAACTAGCAAATACTAGAACTAGCTAATATAAAAGAACAACTATTATAAGAAGAGGCTATAGTAGTTATAAAGATAATCTAAGAGGTCTTAGACGTTAGCTAAGTAAATATATTAAAAGCTTAATAAAAGAAGGAATAAGATATAAATAGATATAAATAAGACGTTGATTTTAAAGTAAGAGATATAGTCTTTATTATAATAAAGGACTAAGTAACTTAATAACTAAGCTAAAAGCTAGACTACTAGATAGCTAGCTCTTTTAAGATCTTTAAAGAAGTAGGTTCTACTTTCTAATTATAACTACTAGCTTCTATTAAAGTTTATCTTATCTTTACTCCTAAAAAGTTATATAAAGCTATAGACGATCCCTTACTAGGATAAGTAGTTATACTATCTCTACTAATTATTATAAATAAAGAAGAGGAATAGAAGGTTAAAGAAATACTAGCTAATAAGAAGAGATAGTAGTCTCTTTATTATTAAATTAAGTAGAAAGGCTATAATAAAGACCTTAATTAGTATCTAGCTTAATAACTAATATATATGCTATAACTAGTAGAGAGGTTCTATTTAAAGAAGCTAAAAATAACTAGTCTCCTAGAAGCTCTTCTGCTATAGAAAGCAGTATATAAGGCTAAGAGAGAGGATTATAGTAAGTTAGAGCTTAATACTCTTATATTAAAAGAGGATAAAGCTACTTAGTTATAAGAAGCTCTTTTAAAAGAGGGGTAGTATAATAGTCTTAGTTATATACGTTACTTATATAACTAGGTTAGCCTAAGGCTTTACTAAGGCTTTGCTTAATATATACTAGAGTATCTATACTCTTCGCTTTTCTCTTTAGTTTAGTTTTCCTTAATATTAGATACTATTCTATAAGCACTCTCTTTATATATTTATAGAGAGCTGTTATAAGTATTAGAAGTATTAGAAGTATTAGAAGTAAATAGATATATATATATATATATATTATTATATAACTTTATAAGAAACGTTTCTAATTATTTCTAAGTTCTATTTTTATTTTCTATCTCTAATCCTAGACTATTCTACTAGTATTTAAAAGTTTTTTCTATTAATAAGATAACGTATTTAGAAGTCTAGTTAGAAACTACTTTTATTTTAGTTATAATTCTACTAAAATTTAGTTAGCTTTGAACTATTATTCTACTAGACTAATTTAGAAGTACTAAGATATAAAATTCTAAAATAACTGAAATTATAAGAAATTAAAGCTATTTTGTAATTTATTCTATATATAGTCGTAATAGTAATAGCTCTCTTTTGACTACTTTTTTTTACTCTCTTATACTCTTTTATATTCTTAATAACTTCTATCTTATAAGATATTTTCTAATATAGAAACTTATTTCTATAAATTTTACTAGCTTAAAGTTTAATATATTTAAGATAGTTATACTTCTCTAGAAAATATATTACGTAAAAAGAAGAAGAAAAGAATATAAAAGTAATAGAGAAAGTAGTAGAAGTAGATAGAAGAAACTTCGCTTATAAGCTATACTTATATTATAAACTAATTTATACTAAAAATAACTATCTTTCTACTAGAGTCTTCTATATATAAAGTAATAGATAAATTATTATTAAATATCTATATTATTATCTATTTTAATATAGTTTAGAGAATAAGAGAATAATTTAATTATTTAGTTTTATTAAAGCCAGAAATATAAAATTAGTACTATATTATACTAATATATATAATATATATAGAGTCTACTTATTAGTATAACTTATAGTTATAAAAGCGATATAAAAAGAGTTATATATTCGTTTATATATACTAAGTAAAGCTAGCTACGATGTCTACTTAAATAGTTCTTAAGTAAGAAGGTTATATACTTTAAGCTAAATAGCTATTCACTTCTAAATATACTAATACTAGCACTTCTTTAAAACAACAGAAGTTAGTATCTGTAATAACAAGGCAGGAGTAGAGTAGAGAAGTAGTCTATTCGTAGTTATTAACACGAAAACTAAAGGTAAAGAGTAAAGACAGCTCTAAACAATACTAATATATAAGAGGTACGAAACCGAATAACGACATATATTAGCTAATATAAAAGCCCGAACCTACGTAACCTTCCTAAAACAGATAATATAAGACAATAACTACTGAAACCTTATATATAGCAGGTACTCCTAGCTATCTAAGATAACAGCATACTGTTATATCCCCCTCTCTTAAAAAAGACTCGTCCCAAGTCTTCTATCTCTTATCGTTTAGGGCTGAATCAAGATACTATAGTATCATTGTCAAGGTCGAAGCATTTATCGTATTTATTAACTTTATCATAAGCGAGAAGTTAAGATGTCAGTACCGAATCGTATTCGTTGATGCTTATAAAGAGACTTCGTTTTCAATCCTTTAATATCAAAGTAAGCAATCGTGTTCGCTAAAAGAGTGTAGTCCGATCCTGTCTGGCAGGTTGGAAGGCTAAAGTTCAAAGTTCAAAAAGTGTAAAATTCAAAAAGTTCAAAAAGTTCAAAACAGAGTCGGAGGCGAATTCAGAGTAGAGTCGGAAGTCGTTCGGTTGAGAGCCAGTGATAACTCAGTTAAGAGCTCACTTCGAGAGCGTACCGATTCGCATCCGATTCGAATTCGAATGAAACTTCTGGGTCCGGCCAGAAGTAAAAGAAAGTAAGAAAGTAAAGAATGTAAGACTCTGTACTAGAGTCGGTGGGGTTTCGGATGGTCAAAGGCGAAGTTGTTTCCGAAGTTGTCGAAGTTTAAATTGTTGTCCGAGTATCCGGGGACAATAAAAGGGATGGTTTCGGCTGGTCAAAAGAGTTGTTGCCGAAAGTTGAAAATGCTGTCCGAGGTTCAGGACAACAAAAAAAAGGAGCAGTTTCGGCTGGTCAAATGAAATTGATGCCGAAGTTGTCGTATTGCCTTGTTCCCTTCGAGGTACTTAAGGACTTAATCATCTTCCGATTTCGAAGAAGAGTCGCTGTCGTATCGTAGGGAGCTCGGAGCTGGATGGGTATTCTGAACCGAAGTGTTTCTCAGCAAAGTTGTAATTCCAGCGTCTCTTAAGTGTAGCAGACGCGTTTCGGAGCTGAGGTGTGTGTCCTACATATAGAAGAACCGTTCCGATTCTGGTATCTCTCCGAGTATGGCCGTACTCGAAAAGCGACCTTTTGAAGTCGATAAAAGTTTCTTCAGCGTATTCTTCTCCTAATTCCACTTCCATCTCTTTCAACCTTTGTACCGGCGGGGACTCGGTCTGTAATCGTAGTCTTTTGAATGTTCGCTAGTAGAGGGAAGTTTAGAGTAGAGTTGGATGATGTTCGGTCGGGACTGACAAAGATAGCGATAACTTAGCTAAGAGCTCGCTTCTGAGTTTCGTCCTAAAGGAAAGTGTATTTCGACCGATTCGTATCCGATTCGAGGGAAGTGGTGGGAAGGCATTAGGGGTAGCGGTGTCCCTTAAGCGAAAGAGGTCTGAATTAGGGCTTTTTAAAAGTAAAGGAGGGTTCGAATAAGAGTCGGATCAGTGAGAGTTTAGAGGTAGGATTTTAACTTCGAAGTTCGCTTATAATTTTATCCTCTATCTCTTTAACTAATCGTTTTATCCTTTATATGCCTTTTACCTCTATCTCGTCCGCCTATTATCCGTATATTATCTGAATTTGTTTCGACGTACGGTTACGGGTTAGAGAGGGTTTAGAGAGTCTTTTAAAAAGGGGAGTAGCCCTAGAAGGTCGTTTAACGCCTTATAGCAGAACTGTCGATATAAAGTCGAAAAAGGGGGGGGGGGGATCCGAAGATACTAGAAGGGGGTCCGTAGACGCTAGAGAGGAGGATCTAAAGATGCTAGAAGAGAGGATCCGAAAATGCTAGAGAGAGAGGATCCGAAGATGCTAGAGAGGGGTTAGATACCAGAAGGGGGTCTAATGCTAGAGAGGGGTTAGATACTAGAAGAAGAGGATCTAAAGCTAGAGAGGGGTCTTAAGCTTAGTATCGATTTAAGAGTCGCTAGCGAGGGGTCTAAGAAGCCGTTTAAAAGGGTTCGTAGAGTTAGTAGTAGAGAGGCTAGAATAGAAGTAAGATTAAGAAGCCTAATAAAAAGAGTAATCTTTAGTTTAATATAATAATAAGGCAGGAGTAGAGTAGAGAAGTAGTCTATTCGTAGTTATTAATATAAAAACTAAAGGTAAAGAGCGAAGATAGCTCTAAATAATACTAATATATAAGAGGTATGAAACCGAATAACGATATACGTCGGCTAATATAAAAGCTCGAACCTATATAACCTTTCTAAAACAGATAATATAAGATAATAACTACTAAAACCTTATATATAGCAGGTACTCCTAGCTATCTAGGATAATAGTATACTATTATAGTATCTCTAGAATTATTAAAAACCTTATATACTATCTAACTAATTATAGCTCTCTCTTTATTATCTCCGATTAATAAGAAGGCTTTATTTCACTTTCTTATTATTCTTTATTATACTCTACCTAATCTATAAGTTCGATATCTAGCTTATTAGTGTCGATTAACTTCTATAAAGCGTTATAATATCTCTTCTTAGTTATAGTATTACTTTTACTATTAATCTACTTAATTTCATCGATCTCTCTTAAATTATACGCCTTCTATAGATATATAATACTAATTATAAGTCTCTTCTCTTTAGTCGTATCTAATTTAGCTATATATTTGTAAATAGACTTTGAATTAGTATATACTATAAGTAGGATCTTAAATTCTAAAATACTTTTAAAAGTTGATTTTATTAAAGCTATAGTATTAAATCTAGAGCTTATTATATATAATTCTAATACTAAAACGCTATAAGTAACTCTTTTATAGTTAGTAGAGACTAATATAAAATATTAGTATTATTATTCTTATTTACAAAAGTAATAATATAACTGATTTATAATAATAAGTCTTTATTATTAGTAAATAATTCGTTAGTAAAAGCGTATAACTTTAAAGAAGATTTATCTAATTTAACGAATTTAAGTCTTCTTATAAGATTATTAATTTACTATTAAATTTACTTATTAAGAAGTGAAATATCGTTATCTTAAGAATCGATAGTTTAAGTAGTATATAATAGGTTAAAAGCGGCCTTAGATTAAGATACTATAGCTAAGTATATATCTCTAGTATATTATATAATATATTAATCTTTAGTATCTACTATATATAATATTCCTTTTAAATTAGATATCTTAGTTAAGGCCTTTTATATTAAATCTAAGTGTTTTACGTAATCCTAAGTAAGAGATATAGAGCTATTATAATACTTAGTAATTAGCTCTCTATTAAATTTAATTAGATAGTTAATAGTAAGCTCTTCTCTCTTCTTAGATATAAACCTAGCCTTATTAATAGTAAGTTCCTCTTTATTAGTAAAAGCGTCGTTAGTAAGTATAAGAGTATTATTAGTTTAAAGGCCTACTTATAATAGTCTAGTTCTGGTTTCAGACCTGTCACGTGACTCCTCACCGCCTGGCAGAATCCTATATATTAGCATCGTTTAGAGCTATCTTCGCTCTTTATCTTTAGTTTTCGCGTTAATAACTACGAATAGACTACTTCTCTACTCTATTTCTATCTTACTATTATATTAAACTAAAGGTCTCTCTTCTTATAAGCTCTTAACCTTAGCTCTATTCTAGTCTCTCTACTACTAACTCTACGACCCTTTTAAAGTAGACTTCTCGCTAGCGACTCTCGAATCGATACTAAGCTTAAGATCTCTCTCTAGTATCTTCGGATCCCTCTCTCTAGCGTCTACGGACCCTCTCTCTCTCTCTCTCTCTTTAAATAGCTAGTATCTAACTACTAAATTTCGATAATAGACTCTAATATTATATACTAAGTATATAACTTTAACTCTCTTATTAAGAAGAAATATTAATACGCTTATATAATCGACGCTTCGATAAGATAGCTTATCTAGCTCGTTATTAGTTAACTCTCGAAGCTTTCTACTAATAAGAAGAAGCCTCTCTACGCTCTAATAAAAGAAGCCTTTTAAGTAGACTTTCTTATAACTCTCGAAGCCTTCTTCTTCTCTTAATATTACGAAAGCTCTTAAAGCCTATACTTTAGTAATCGATAAAATCGTAGGATTATACGCTAGTCGCTTAGTAGATTATATAGATTAGTATTAAAGAGAGAATATAGAGAGTTTTAGATAACTCGGCGTATAGCTAGTATCTTATTACTCTTATAGAGCTAGTATCTTATAGCTGTCTTAGTAGAAGGAAGAGTAAGAGTAGATAGACAAGTATATAGGTTTCTATAGAGCTCGAGAGCGAGCTCTACTAAAGAGAGAGAAATATAATAGTCTAGTTCTAGTTTTAGACCTATTATATAACTTCTTACTACTTAGTAGAATCCTATATATTAGTATTATTTAGAGCTATCTTCGCTCTTTATCTTTAGTTTTCGCGTTAATAACTACGAATAGACTACTTCTCTACTCTACTCCTATCTTATTATTATACTACTATACTAAATAGAGTATTTAATTTTACTTACTTATTATATTAGTATAACTTAGTATATAAAAGACAGAGGTTAAATATTAACTATTCTATTATAAGCCTTATAATATAATGTTTATAGTACGTTATAAACTAATAATTACTAGCTTCTAGAATACTATATAGTAGTCTAATTACCTTAAAGAACATATCTTCCTATTAGAGATAACTCTTAGAAGAGTATATAAAGAACTTCTAATTTAAGTTAGTTAAATAAATACTTATAAACCTAGAAGTATTATAATAAGTATAAGAATTATCTTCTAGCTTACTCTTTAAATAGTAGGTACTTAGGTAAGTACTAGCGACTTTCTAGTATTATTATATACTTAGATTACTAATCTTAACTTTATAAAAGTAAGTACTATATTCTTAAATTTAATATTATCTATAAAGTATAATTTAAATATTCTAATATTAGAAAGTAGCTTCTTCTAGGTAATAATCTTAAAAATACTTTAATTAGTTAATCTATTAATCTCTTTTTATTATAATTTAATATATATTATACTATTATTAGTTATAAAGACTTTAATATTATAAGGTTTACTTAAATTAGTAAGAAAAGTTTTAATATTCTTAAGAGTAATATAGTTAATATTATTAATAAAAGTATCTAACTATTAGAATAATACTTTAAAAGAACTATTTAGAAGCTTTAGATACTTTTAGAGCTATCTACGTCTACGCTTCTAAAGTAGTTCTAGTAAGGATTCTAGAATATTAGTATTTTAATAGATTTATAACTAACGAAGTTAATATTAGAGAGAAGATAAATATTACTTAATACTTTATCTACTCTACTCTACTTCTTACCTACTCTATTACTTAAAAGTTCTCTCTTCTTTATAAGATTATAGTATTATTTTAGATAGTACTATATTAGAAACTTCCTTAGTTACTAGTGCTGTTCTAGAAGTTTTAGAAGTTTTAATAAAGTATAGCTTTATAACTATAGCTTAAAACTTTATAAAACTACTTAGTAGTAATATAATATAGTTTTTATTTTCGATTCTTTAAAAGATAAAAGGTCTTATCTAAGACTTTATATACTCTCTTTATACTAAAACGTTTAAATTTAAGAGTAAGTTCTTAACTTAGTTAAATAGCTTATTTTATATATTAAGAGCTTCTTTAACTTAATAGGATATAATCTACTTCTATACTTCTTAAGTAGCTCTTTTATAGGTCTTAGATCTTACTAAAATCATTTACGAAGGTATATTAGTTATAGTTATTTAAGAATATATCTTATATACTAATAGAGTAGAGACTAGTCTATTTAGGCCTACTATATCGTTGATTACTTTAAAGGCTATTTAAAGCGCTAAACTTTATAAGAAATAGAGCTCGTACTTATATATAATATTATATACTCGTCGAATTAGTCTATACTATTACTCTACTATATTAATTAAATTATATATCTTAACTAATATAGTCTTTACTATAGTACCTATCCTAGTAGTAGAGTATATAAAGTCCTTTCTAATAAAGTTTATTCTAGTATCTATAATAATATAATTAGAGAGTTTAAGATATATATTAATCTAATATCTTTAAAAGACTTTTTATATACTTATTACTTTTATATTAGATATAAAGTTACTTATCTAATATCTTATTACTTTGTTTATATAGTATAAGACTACTTACTTATTAAGAAAGAAAGTATTAATTAAAATACTATAATTAAATTCAGGATTATTATAAAGAGTAAACTTAAATTAGCTAGGCGAACTCTTATATTTTTAATAGTATTTATAGAATTTAGTAAGATATTAAAGAATATCTTAGTTAATATAATACCTAGCTCTTTCTAGTATATATTATAATCTTAGTACTAATAAGTAGCTAAACTATTTAAAAAGTCGTTGAATATTAATATTATAAGAAAGAATAAGTATTCTTATATAAAGTTATATATAGTTTTATCTTAGAGTAGAAAAGAGTATCTAAATCGTTATATAATAGAGAACCTCTAAATCTCTATCTCTTTCTTATTCTTTTAGATAAGTATATTTTAAAGATTATTTAAAGTAATATTTAAGTTATCTATATTATTAATATAAAAGTTAAAAGAGGTATTAGATTATACTATATAAAACTCTACTTTTCTAATTAATATATTAATTATTATTAATTCTAAAGATAGAGTATATTTCTTACTAAGTTAGATATTAAATTAACCTTTTAATAAGTCTAATATATACGAGATATTAGTTATATTCTATACTTAACTTTTAAGCTGCTCTAGTATTAATTATTATACTAAAGAAGTTCTCTTTTATATATCCTTTAGCTATTATTATAAACACCTCTTCTATAAATCTATATATAATATTAGAAGTATTATTTAGATTTTATAGAATATATCTATTAATAGTATGTTTTTATACTAAACTTATTAAATTTATAGTAAGATGTTTAGTATTTAAATCGTCGATAAATCCTATGAAAGTAATATAGTAATAGATAACTTCGCTAGTAAAGCTAGAGCTAATACTAGAGTCTAATAAGTTATTATCTTCTTTTAATAGAGTAATTACTTAAAGTATCTCTAATATCTCCTCCTCTTAGATACTCTAAGTATATACTATATTTATATTATATACCTTTCTAGTATATCTGTCTTACTTATCTCTAAAGTATCTAGAATTCTTATTAGTCTATTTAGTAAAGTAGTAGTTCTACTCTTCTTGTCTATAATCCTAAGATAAATAGTCGTTCTTTCTATATATATAATATATTCTCTTCTTCTTATACTAATTTATATTATTAAATTTATTTATATTATATTATTTACTTTTATAGAAGTGTCTTTTAGTTATTATAGTTTTACTTATAACTGTCTCTAAGTAGACTTTTATATAAGATTAGATTAAACTTTATAAGAGAGTAATAGTATTAGAAATTAAAGCGTCTTAGAGTAAGGTTAATATTATAATAGTATAATCTAGGACTTTTTTATATATTAAAATTAGCTTATTTAAAAATTAACTATTAGTATAAAAGTCTATAAAGAGGGAAAATCTTAGTAAATTAAGCTTTAATAGTATATTCTTAAAAGACTTTAATATAGATACTCTAGATACTTATATTATCTCTTATAAATTAATATTATTCTATATAGATAATTAGTCTCTTTTATAAAGCTTATCTTTAAAATACTACTATATTAATATAGATAAAACTTTAAAGGATTAATTATTATACTTACTAAAAAGTATAATATAAAAATAATTTAAAGTATTACTTTTTAGTATAGTAGGAAAGATAAGAGAGTAAATTACTAGTATAATACTACTTCTCTTATATATATTCTTAAATATTATAACTTTAATTATAAAGTTATCCTCTTTTCTACTATACTTTTAGTCGTTCTTATATACTTTTATAAGAGTATCTAATATATAAGAGTAGTCTTAATACTTTAAACTTTAAGAAGTTAACTCTAGTTTAAAATATACTATAATTATCTATACTAGTAGCTTTTTACTAAGATTATTCTATTACTATTTATATTCTAGATATTTAAAGAGATTATTAAAATTATTACTAGTAGTATTCTTACTAAATTAGTAGAATATAAAGAAGAAGATATAGTTGTCTTTTAGTAGATCTAAAGATTAGATTAGAGGTTATACTAGATTACTTAAATCTTTCATTTTAGTTAATAGAATTGAAGTTATTAAAGATATTAGTTATTATTATTATTATTATATAGTAGATGCTTATAAAGCTTCGTCTTTAGCCTTCGTCTTAGATTAGGTGTTTTAAGTAATATTTTTAGCTAGAGATTATTATTATTAGAGTTATTATTACTATTACTTTTATTATCTTTCAGCGTATTCCTCTATATATTTATAATAGAATCTAAAGACTTTAGTACTAGCTCTATTAACTACTATAGCTTTTAATTCTTTGTCTAACTACTTAGTTTAGTTAACCTTAGTAGTAGTATTATATAGTGCTTAAGATATAAGTATCTTATGTTTATCTGTCTTAACCTATATACCTCTTCTATAAAGTGTTTATTATAACTTAGTATTTATAGATTAGTAGATTTTAATAAATTTATTTTAATCTTATCTTTTAAAGTCTACTTAAAATTTATTCTAAAGAAGAAAGTCTTCGTTCTATTCTTTAGTATACTTCTCTTCTTATTTAGTAGTATAAATCGTCTCTTCTATCTATATTAACTTTAGCTTTAGTACTAGCTTTAGAGCTTCTTTTAGTATCGAAGTTAGTATCGAAGTTAAAGCTTCTAAAGTCGTTAGAATTAGTATTAGTAAGTCTATTATATTATAAGTATTATTACTTAAATTAGTAGATATTATAGAGGTTATTAAAAGTCTATTTATCCTTTACTTAGTAGATAAAAGAGAATTTAGGTTTTAGGTAAATAAGTGTCTTAGAGAATATAAATTATCTTAGTAGATAATAGGAATTTAATAAGAGGTTAGTATTTATAATCCGCGCTTCTTATATTAAGAAGCGTTTATAGTATATTATTGAAAATTATAGTAGAAGGAACTACGATCTATAAAGAGAAGTCTACTAGTAATATTAAGTTTACTTTTATATAAGTATATCTATAGTAGAAATATATAAAGTAACTAGGTATCTAATCTATATATCTACTAATTAATATTAGTATAACTTATAGTTATAAAAGCGATATAAAAAGAGTTATATATTTATTCGTATATATTAAGTAAAGCTAGCTACGATGTCTATCTAAATAGTTTTTAAGTAAGAAAGTTATATACTTTAAGCCGAATAGCTATTTACTTCTAAATATACTAATACTACTAAAAAGATATAGAAAAAAGTAATTAATAAAAAGAGTATTTATCTATAATTTAATAGAGAATTCTAATATAAGAGAGTAGTTATTAAGATATTATTAAACTAAATCTATATATTAAAACTAAATCTATATATTAAAACTAAATAGATATTAAATACTAAAGTAAGAGTTTTAGACTTTTATAAAAGAAATACGTCTCTTAGTATAATAGTATACTATCCTAGATTATCATATAATAGCACTATTCTAAATTGTCGGCATTCGTGAAACTGCCGATACCTCTAAGCAGTACCGATACCTCTAATACCTCTAGAGCTGAGATTACGAATAATCGATACTTATATAAGCGAAGTGCTAAAGGTATTAATATCCGATATTTATATATAGAAGAGATTAAGGTTTAGATATTATATATTTAGCTTTTTAAAGGATCAAAGGTTATATATTTAGCTTTTTAGCTCTTATTATTTAGTATTAGCTATATTAAGCAGAGCTCGGTTATTATTATTATTAGAACTTAGAAGCTTCTAACCTTCTTATATATAGACGTTTATGTTTAGTATAGTAGAGGGATAGTTATTGTTTTCTTCTATATTAGTACCTAGTATTTATATACGTTATTCTACTATACGTACTCCTATATACTTCTACTATAGTTATATATATTTCGTACTATTATATAAAAACAATAACTCTTCTTTACTAGTAATAGCCTTTATAATATCTCTTTTAAGCTTATTATCGCTTTTTTTATTTTAATTTTAATTTAGTCTTTAATTAGACTATAATAATATATTCTTAAATAGCTAGGATTCTAGAGATCTTCTAGATAGCTAGTAATACTAGGGTTTAGTATCTATATAAATAGCTAGTAAAAATCGTGTTTTATATGTTAAGAGATTAGAATATACTAAGTATTCCTAAGAATCCTAATAACCCTCTCTATATAGAGATTACTATATACGATTTAGATAGTTAATAATATAAACAGTTATCTAGAAAACTCTTAAATTACCTCTTTTACTCTCTCTCTCCTCTAATTTAACATTTAATATATTAGAATCTAGAGTAACTCTAGGTCTCTTCTAAGCTCTGCTCCTAAGTATAGAGCCCCTCTTTAGGTAATAAAGTCAAGCCTCTACTAAAACGTCTCTAACTTAGTACTATACCTCTAAGAATACTAAGAAGCCTAAGAATAATAAAGGTAAAGGCCTAGTACCTAGAAGCTAGAGAGATTAATAAAACTTCTCTAATATAGATAAGATATAGGGTGTAATCTAAGCTATAAAGGCTAAGGATTAAGAAAAAGAATAGAAAATTTTAGAGTAAGATAATCGGATTACTTAATTATTAGACCTAGTATAGCAAATTAGTTAACAACTACTAAATAATAACTATAGTCTAAGTCTTATCTAACCTATACGAATACTACCTTCTATCTCTTTAAACTATTATTAGAAGTAAGACCTTACCTTTAATATTCCTTTTTTATAATAACCTTCTTAATACCTATAACCTAAAAGTACTTTAAAAGCCTTTTAACCTATTAAAAGTAAAATTATAAAGAAAATTAAACCTTTAGATAATAGTACTTTACTTACTTATAAGTAATAGAAGATATCTATATATAATAGACTCTAAGTAAACGTCGACTATTACTATATACCTAAAACTTATAAAGCTCTTATCTAAGGAACGACTATAAAACTTACTAGGAACTACTTAGAGCCTTAATATAAGTCTAATTTAAGTAATATAGCTTTTAAAGATTAATAAGATATAATTAAACTCCTTAATTCTTACTTCTTAACTAGTTATAAGAAGGAGAATACTTAGAATGATTTTTAAGCCCTTTAAATAAGTAAAAAGGGTTATATAAGAGAAACTTTTTTAGATTTTAGAGTATACTTCTTAAGTATAGCTATACTTAAAGGAATACTAGAGTTAGAAAGATTCTACTTAATATAAGATAAGATTATACTATAACTCTAAAGTAGCTCTACTTTAGCTAAGAGAAATTAGAATTATAATTTTAATAAGATAGTAGTATATCTTTTAGCCTTAGATAAAGAGAAGTACTAAAATATAGAGTTATCTATAACTAGTACTATAGTTAAACTAATTAGTATAATCTTATTATTTAAAAAGATAAGTACTTTTTAATCCTTACTTAGCTCTACTCTAAAAACCTCTCTACTCTTATATAAACTTAATCCTATATCTTAGAAGATTTTATAAACTCTTAGACTATTTTCTATTAGCGAAAAATTAAAGACTATATTAATAAACTAAGTCTTTACTAGTATAAATTATTACTATTATAGTAAGCTTAGGTATTTTAAACCTAATTACTTTAATCTTCTTACTATTAATAAAATAAATAATTAACTTAAAGAAGAATAACCTTTTAAAGAGTACTCTAACTCTAAGCTAAGCTAGAAGGAAAATAAAGAGGCTTAAGTAAAAATTCTTTCTTAAGCCTATATAAATATAATCTAGCTAAACTCGATCTTTCTAAGCTTATAAGAGGAAAATAATTCCTTATAAATACTACTCTTAGTATATAAGGATATAGTATTAAAATATAAGCTTTAATAGATATAGAAGTAAATAGGTATCTATTTCTAAATTAGCCTCTAGCTCTATACTTATCTAAGTTAATAGGATTAAAGATTTAAAGATTATTATATATAGTATCTATTTATAGATATAATAATAGTACTAAAAGCTAAGTAAATTAGTTTATATAACTATATTTAAATATTAATAAGTATTATATTCTTAACTACCTCTTTATTATCTTAGACCTTAGATAGTAAGACCTAATTATTAGTAATAAATAGTTAAACTACTTTAAAGTCCTTCTTAACCTTTTAAAGAGCTAGATTATTTAGCTAGTCGATTACCTCCTAACTCTTTACTATAGTAAGGAAATTTTACTTTCTCTTTCTAGCTAGAACTAGAAACCCTTTTTAAATTACTAGTTAAATATAAATTAAAAGGAATATACTATCTAGTAATAAGAAAGATATAAAAAGAGTAGACTTATAAATATTACTAAGTTATTATTTCTATTTATAATAATACCTTCTAAAATTTTAATATTCGACTTTAGTCTAAAGCCTCTATAAACTACTAGTATAGCTTTAAAAGGCTAGACTCTATACTCCTTTATCTATAAAATAAGTGTAAATATAATATATTATAATATAAAATAGCCTAATTTAGAATTTTATATAATAAGCCTTTATAAGCTAGATTAGGTTATTAATAAGAGATTAGCCTTTCTCTAAGATAATAATAAGATAAGAGCTCTAATATAGGCCTAACTCTTAAAGTATTACTTATCTTATAAAGACGTGTTCTTAAAAGTAGCTTCTAATAAGCTCTCTTCTTACTAAGAATATAACTATAAGATTACTTTAAATAAGCTACTTCTTAACTCCTTTTCGCCTCTATATCGATAGTTAATTATAGAGCTTAAAGCTATAAAGGAGTATTTTATAGAGAATCTAGATAAAGGGTTTATTATTAATAGTAATAGCCTTTTTACCTCTTTAGTACTCTTTATTAAAAAGGCTAATAGCGATAAGTTATAGTTCTATATTAATTATAAGAAGCTAAACGCTCTAATCTAAAATAATCTCTACCTAATCCTTTATATTAATAAGCTTCTTTCTAGGATAAGAATAGTTAAAATCTTTACTAAATTAGATATTAGATAAGCTTTTAATTATATCTAAAAAGACCTTGAATTAGAAGAGATAACTACGTTTAAAACTAGGTATAGTATATATAAATATAAGGTCCTTCCTTTTAGACTCTATAATAGCCTTACTACCTATTAATATTATATAAACGATATCTTAATCGACTATCTAGACGACTTCTATATTACTTATTTAGACGATATTTTAATTTATTTAGATACTATTAAAAAATATAAGGAATAGGTTAGAAAAGTTCTAAATTAGCTCTAAGAAGTAGAACTTTAGATAGATATTAAGAAAAGCGAATTTAGTATTACTAGAGTTAAATACTTAAGATTTATCTTAATTATAAAAGGACTTAAAGTTAACTCTAAAAAGGTAGAGCCTTTATAAAACTAGGTCTAATCTAATACTATAATAAGTATAAAGTCTTATCTAGGGTTTATAGGATTTTATAGATAATTTATTAAAGGTTATACTAAAATTACTAAACCTTTAACTATAATAATATACTCTATAAAGCTGTTTTTATAGACACCTAAATATAATAAAGCCTTTAAAGTACTAAGGACTAGGCTACTTACTATATAAACCTTATACTACTTTAACTCTAATTATAATACGAAGATAGAAATAGACTTCTTAGAAGGAGTAATAGCTAGTATATTCTTATAATAATATAATAGCCTTTAGTACTTTATTAGGTTCTACTTATACGTCTTAGTTGGCTATAAATCGAATTAAGAGATCTATAACAAAGAACTATTTACTATTATAGAAGCTTTTAAGAAATAGCGCTTTAAACTTATATTATATTAGAAGTATATTAATATATATTTAAACTATAGATTATTAGAATACTTTATAATAACTAAGCTACTTATAACTAAGTAAGTCTAATAAATAGAGTTTTTATTAGACTTTAACTTTTAGATCTGATTTACGTTTAAGAAGAGTAATTAAAAAGTAGATATATTAACTTAATATAAATAAGACCTAAAAACCTATAATTAAGCTAAATTAGATAGCTACTCTTATACTCTCTTAGGACCTAATTAGTTAGACTCTTAAATTAATATTAAACTTACTTAGATCTTTTTATAAGAATAGTCTATATCTCTTAATATAATAGATATTATTCTAGAGTTAAGTTTAGATATAATTTAGAAGTTAAAAGAAGATAACTTATACTCTTTTTAGAAAGAATGTTATAAACTTCTAGATAGATACTCTATTTTACTAGATAATTTACTCCTCTTTAAGAATCGACTTTACGTTTAAAGGAATACTAAACTCTATATAAAGCTAATTAGAGAAGTCTATAACTAAGTATCTAGTACTTACCTAAGTACGAAAAAGACATACTAGTTATTAGTATAATACTACTACTAGGCTAGAATGTTTTTAGACTATAAGAAGTATATAGGGAATTATTAAGCTTATAAATACTTCTATTTTTAATAAACTAAGTAATAAGGCTTTCTTTATCCCTTACCTATACTTAACTATCTTATATAACATTTATATATAGACTTTAAATTATTCTTAAAGAATAAACATAGATTTAATACTATATTAGTATTTATTAACCGACTTAGAAAGGATTTAGTATTAATACCTTACTACTTAACTATAGACACTAAAAGCTTAGCTAAACTCTTTATTTAATAGATTTATTGTTTTAGTTACTACTCTAAATCGATTACGTCTAATTAAGAACCTTAATTTATATTATTATTTTAGACTAAATTTTATTAAATAATTAGTATTAAGCTTAAGCTTAATACTACCTACTATAAATAAATAGATAGATAGATAGAGATAATAAACTAATATATTAATTAGAGACTAAGGCTCTTTATAATCTACTATTAAGATAACTAGAGTAAATTAATCTCTTTAATAGATAGAGTATAAATAATACTTCTATACTTATCTATTAGTATAACCCCTTATTAGCTTAAGTTTAGACTTAACCTAAGAACTTTATAGGACTAGAATATACTAAAGACGTTTATTCCCTAGAAACGTCTTAACTATAATAAGGTAGTAAAAGTAGCTCGATATATATACTCTATTTAAGGAATAGCTAAAGATAATATAAGTAAGGCTTAGAAAAGAATAGAAGATAGTATAAATTAATACTAAAGAGCTATTAACTAGGATATTAGAGATAAAGTCTACTTATTTACTAAGAATCTTAAGATAAATCGTTCTAGTTAAAAGCTTACTAAATAGTAGATAGAACCTTTTAAAATATTAGATTATATAGAATACTCTTATAAGCTAAAACTTCTAGAAGGATTATTAATTTATAATATTTTCGCCTCTAATATACTTTTAAAAGACTTAAACACTTTCTTACTAGGATAAGAGGCTCTAGAGCCTCTACTAGATATTATTAAAGGTATATAAGAATAGGAAGTATAAGAAATACTTAGTAGTAGACTTTTTAAAAGATAGCTATAGTATTAAGTAAAATAGGTTAGATATAATTAAGATCCTACTTAGTATCTTATAGATAATTTTTAAGGTTTACTATATTATTTAAAAGACTTTTATATTAAATATCTAGAAGAGTTAAGACTACTTTAATACCTCTCTAAATAGCTTAATATATAGGAATTAGATAAGAATTAGATAAAAGAGTTAATTTATAAAACTCTATTAATACTCTTTAATTCTAGTTACTCTT
Source organism: Hymenoscyphus infarciens (assembly GCA_001414345.1). Taxonomy (NCBI): domain Eukaryota; kingdom Fungi; phylum Ascomycota; class Leotiomycetes; order Helotiales; family Helotiaceae; genus Hymenoscyphus; species Hymenoscyphus infarciens. The sequence goes on from LLCB01000120.1 coordinate 124,658, forward strand.
AATAAGGAACTTATAATAAAAACCTAAGATAAAACACTAACTAGTAGAAATGTTTAAAGTTAATAAAGTAAAGAACTAAGACTAAGTTATTACTAAAATAGGGCCTACTAACCCTCTCTAGGCTGTAGCCTCTCCTTTCTCTAACTTATTATCCTCCTCCTTACTCTTCTAAGCGTAAGAAGCCTAAATCGGCTCTTCCTCTACTACCTCCTCCTTATAGAGACGCTTCTTACTTTAGTAACCTCTTATAACTAGCTTTAGAAGGGACGTCTATAAACTCTTTAGGTAGGCCTTAAAGAGGACCTAAACCTAGGTTTAGATAGAGGTTCTACCCTCTATAGTATAGTATAAGGACTATTAAATATTAGTAACCGAAACCGCTCTAATAAGTAAGAGGTACTTATAATAACCTTAGTACGAAGTGTCTAAGTCTCCTCTAAGAGAGTAAACTATATCTTTAAACTATTCTTTAGTACTTCTATACTAGTAATAACTAATACCTTATCTAAGGCCTTAGTAGCCTTCTTAACCTCCCCTTTCTCCTCTTTATCTATAAGCTTACTAAACTCCTTTCTAATAAATTATAGTAACTACCTAAGTTAGAATAGATTTAGTATATATTTAAGATTAAACTTACTAGGATATATATAGTATTCTACTCTATATAGTACTTATACTTCTTTAACTTTAGCTTCTTAAAAGTATATATATAATCTCTGTTCTAAGATTTTATCTAAAAGCACTAAATATAGTAGACTTAGTAGGTAGTTAGAAGCGTACTAGGAGGACATAGAAGAAGTATTTTACTATATTAGATTAGCTCTAAATCAGGTCTAATTAAAAAGAGAAGAACTTACTTTTATATATATATATATAATATATATATTCTAAGAGATAAGTTAGTATATAAGAATATACCTAATTAGAAGGTATTCTTACTATTTATTATTATTTAGATAAAAAGAAAAGAAGAAGAGAAGTTAGAATTAAGAAAAAGTCACTTACTAATATATTACTTATAATAATAGCTATTACTTTATAATTATTATTTATTACTTAATAATTACTATTATAACATATAATAATAGTAAGAATATAATAACTCTATAATAGTATACTACTTTCTACCTACTAGCTAATTATTAGCTTCTCTTCTATTTATATCCTATTATTATATAGTATATAGTAGTAAATAAAGAGCGATTAGCTCTTAAATAATAATACTATTAGTTACTAACTCTACCTCGACTACTAGATACTATAATAGTAAGATAAGTTATATTCTTTATAATAAAAAGATAAATAATACTTTAATTAACCTAATACTATACTAATTGCTAACTAAAGACTTAGAACGAGTCTTTTTAAAGAAGAGGGGATATAATAGCATACTATCCTAGATTATTATATAATAGCACTATCTTAAATTATCGGCATTTATAAAACTACTAATACCCCTAAGCAGTGCTAATACCTCTAATACCTCTAGGGCCGAGATTACAAATAACTAATACTTATATAAGCGAAGTACTAAAGGTATTAATATCCGATATTTATATATAGAAGGGATTAAGATTTAGATATTATATATTTAGCTTTCTAAAAGATCAGAGGTTATATATTTAGCTTTTCAGCTCTTGTTGTTTAGTATTAGCTATATTAGATAGAGCTCGGTTATTATTATTATTAGAACTTAGAAGCTTCTAACCTTCTTATATATAGACGTTTATGTTTAGTATAGTAGAGGGATAGTTATTGTTTTCTTCTATATTAGTACCTAGTATCTATATACGTTATTCTATTATATACACTCCTATATACCTCTACTATAGTTGTATATATTTCGTGCTATTATACTTAGTTGTCTTTTAGAAATAATACTAATTTAAGATATACTCTATTATAAAATTACTAAAGCGCTTTTTTTAAATAGAGAGAAACTAAGAAGCTAAGATAAAGTAGATACTTATCTTAGTTTTTTAGTTTTATAAAAGAAGAATTATTATATCTACTTAATAACAAATTAAACTAATAAAGTTAAGAAAATAATATATAGTTAGAATAATATTTCTTCTATAAGAGTCTAAGATATAATAGTAGTCTTTAGTACTTATAATAGCCTATTATCTAGGCTATTCTAGATAGTTAGGAGTATCTACTATATATAAGGTTTTAGCTATTACTATTTCAGCTATTGTTTTATATTATCTATTTTAGAAAGGTTATATACGTCCGAGCTTTTAGACGTACTTCGTAGAGTTCAGGCTTTTATATTAGCCGACGTATATCGTTATTCGGTTTTAGACTCTTTTATATTATCCGAACCTCTTATATATAGTAGTCTACTCTTCTAGAGTTAGAAAAGGCTAGTTTAGCCTTTTCTTCCGTATTAGAGCCTAGTATTTACGTATATTATTCTATCTCGAACGCACTTCTATATACCTCTTTAGTAGTAGTATATATTTCGTACTATTATAGTACTAAATATGAATTTAGCTTTAATATCTTAATAACTACTATTTAATATTAAAATTCTCTTAGAGAAGTACTAAGTCACTTATAAAAGTCTTTCTTTTAATACTTATTAGCTATTTTCTAGACTTATCTTATACTATTTAAAATTCTTAAAACTAAATTTAGTTTTTATACTTTTTTAGTTCTTTTAGTATATATTAATAATAAAGCTTCTTTTTAAAACTCTAGTTTAAGAAAGGTTAGAGTTAGATAAGAGCTATCTACTTATAAGCTTATACTATTAATATCTTTTAAATTACTTCTACTTTTATTATTCTTAGAAATTATTATTATATAAGAAAAGAACTTATATTTTACTCTATTCTCTTTTACTATAGAATAATACTCTAAATCTAGACTCTTTCTAATTCTAATAGAAAATAGTAAGTAGAACTAGAGCTATTTAGATATAAACCTTTGTTTTTTAGGATTACGCTATTCTATTATAATACTAGTAGAGGTCTCTAGTATATTAAGAGCGCTACTACGTAACTCGCTCTCTTATTCTCTTATTTACTCTACTAGAAGCATTTTACTCTTTTCTCCGAGAGGCTAGCTCTCCGAACTCTCTAGTAAGAGAGATACTCTCTTATACTCACCTGTGATAGCACGCTATCCTAAATTATCGGTATTCGTAAAACTACTAATACCCCTACGACTACTAATACTCTTATAACTTATGAGATAGAAGGGGCTGAAGAGAGTAAGGATTAGATATTATATATTTTGCTTTAAGGTCTTATATATTTAGCTTTAAAGCTCTTATTATTTTAGTAGCTATATTAGAAAGGACTTAGATATTATTCTTATTAAGACTTAGTAGTCTCTAACCTCTTATATATAGATATTTATACTTAGTATAGAAGAAGGATAGTTTTTCCTTTTCTTTTATATTAGAGCCTAGTATCTACTTACGTTATTTAGTCTCGAATATACTCTTATATACCTCTTCTTTTATAGTATATATTTTATACTATTATATAAAAAGGAAAAACTCTTCTTTACTAGTAACAGCCTTTATAATATCTCTTTTAAGCTTATTATCGCTCTATTTATTTCGATTTCGATTTAGCCTAGAATTAGACTATAATAATATATTCTTAAATAGCTAGGATTCTAGAGATCTCTTAGATAGCTAGTAATACTAGGGTTTAGTATTTATATAGATAGCTAGTAAAAATCGTATCTTATATATTAAGAGATTAGAATATACTAAGTATTCTTAAGAATCCTAATAACCCTCTTAGTATAGGGATTACTATATATAATTTAGATAGTTAATAATATAAATAGTTATCTAGAAAACTCTTAAATTACCTCCTTTTTAACCCCTCTTTTTTAACATTTAATATATTAGACTTAGGAGCGACTCTAGGTCTCTCTTAAGCTCTACTTTAAAGCGTAGAGCCTCTCTTTAGGGAATAAAGTTAAGTATCTATAGAAAGGTCCTTAACTTGACATTACTTATTAAAGAATAAAAAGTCTTAGAGTAATAAAGGTAAAGGGGTTACTCTTAGAAGCTAGAGAGATAACCGAGACTTCTCTAATATAGACGAGATATAAGGAGTAATTTAGGCTATAGAGGCTAGGACTAAGAAAAAGATAAAAGAATTCGGTAATAAGATAACTAAATCGCCTAATTAGTAGATTTAGTATAATAGATTAGTAGATACTTACTAGGAAATAATTAAACTCCTCCTTTATACTCTCCTATTATACTAAACTATCTTTAAATATAAAACTTAACCTCTAATATTCTTCCTTTATAACGATCTACTCTATAATTATAAGCTAAAACCTTACTAAGAGCTTAATAACCTACTAAAAGTAAAATTATAAAGAAAATTAAACTTTTAAATAATAGTACTTTACCTACTTATAAGTAATAGAAGATATCTATATATAATAGACTCTAAGTAAATATTAACTATTACTATATACTTAAAACTTATAAAGCTCTTATTTAGAGAACGACTATAAAACTTGCTAAGAACTACTTAGAGTCTTAATATAAGTTAGATATAGGTAATATAGTCTTTAAAGATTAATAAGATATAATTAAACTCTTTAATTCCTACTTCTTAACTAGTTATAAGAAGGAGGATACTTAGAATAAATTTTAAGCTCTATAAATAAGTAGAAAGAGTTATATAAGAGAAACCTTTTTAGATTTTAGAGTATACTTCTTAAGTATAGCTATATTTAAGAGAATACTAGAGTTAGAAAGATTCTACTAGATATAAGATAAGATTACGCTATAGCTTTAAGGTAGCTCTACTATAGCTAAGAGAGATTAGAATTATAATTTTAATAAGATAGTAGTATATCTTTTAGCTCTAGATAAGGAGAAGTACTAAAATATAGAATTATCTATAACTAGTATTATAGTTAAACTAATTAGTATAACCTTATTATTTAAAAAGATAAGTACTTTTTAATCCTTACCTAGCTTAACTTTAAAACCCTTCCTACTCTTATATAGACTTAATCTTATATCTTAAAAGATTTTATAAACTCCTAGACTATTTTCTATTAGTAAAAAATCAAAGACTATGTTAATAAACCGAGTCCTTGCTAGTATAAAGTATTACTATTATAGTAAGCCTAGGTATTTTAAATCTAATTACTCTAATCTTCTTAGTATTAATAAGATAGATAATTAATATAAAGAAGAATAACCTTTTAAAGAGTACTTTAACTTTAAGCTAAGTTAGGAGGAAAACGAAGAGGCTTAGATAAAAATTCCTTCTTAGGCTTATATAATTATAACTTAACTAGACTTAATCTTTCTAAGCTTATAAAAGGAAAACAGCTTCTTATAAATACTACTCTTAGTATATAGAGATATAGTATTAAATTATAAGCTTTAGTAGATATAAAAGTAAATAGGTACTTATTTCTAAATTAGTCTTTAGCTTTATACTTATCTAAAATAATAAGTTTAAAGATTTAAAGATTACTATATATAGTATTTATTTATAGATATAATAATAGTATTAAAAGCTAGATAATATAGTATATATAACTATATCTAAATATTAATAAATATTATATTCTTAACTACTTCTTTATTATCCTAGACCTTAGATAGTAAGACCTAATTATTAGTAATAAGTAGTTAAACTACTTTAAAATCCTCTTTAACCTTTTAAAGAGCTAGATTACTTAGCTAGCTAATTACTTTTCAACTCTCTACTTTAGTAAGAAGATCTTACTTCTACTTTCTAGCTAGAACTAGAAACCTTTTTTAAATTATTAGTTAAATATAAATTAAAGAAAGTATACTATCTAATAATAAGAAAGATATAAAAAGAGTAGACTTATAAATATAGCTAAGCTATTACTCTTGTCTATAATAATAACTCCTCTTAAAATTTTAACCTCTAACTCTAGTCTAAAGCCTCTTTAAACTACTAGTATAGTTTTAAAAAACTAGACTCTATACTCTTTTATTAGTGAAATAAGTACTAATGTTATATACTTTAATATAAAATAACTTAACTTAGAATTTTATATAACTAGTATTTATAAGCTAGATTAGATTATCAACGAAAAGTTAGCTCTCTTTTAAGATAATAATAATATAAAAGCTCTAATATAGGCTTGACTTCTAAAATGTTATTCTTCTTATAAAGACATGTTCTTAAAAGTAGCTTTTAATAAGCTCCCTCTTTATTATAAATATAACTATAAGATTACTTTAAATAAACTACTTCTTAACTCCTTTTTATCTTTATAGTAATAGTTAACTATAGAGCTTAAAGCTATAAAGGAGTATCTTATAAAGAACCTAGATAAGAGGTTTATTATTAATAGTAATAGCTCTTTCGCCTCTCTAGTACTCTTTATTAAAAAAGCTAATAGTAATAAGCTATAGTTTTATATTAATTATAAGAAGCTTAATACTTTAACCTAAAATAATCCTTACTTAATCTCTTAAATTAATAAGCTCTTTTTAAGAATAAGAACAGCTAAAATCTTTACTAAGCTAGATATAAGATAAGCTTTCTATTATATCTAAATAGACTTCGCCTTAGAAGAGATAACTATGTTTAAAATAAGATATAGTATATATAAATATAAGGTCCTTCTTTTTAGACTTTATAATAGCCTTACTACCTATTAATATTATATAAATAATGTCTTAATCGATTATTTAGATAACTTTTATATTATTTACTTAGATAATATTTTAATTTATTTAAATACTATTAAAGAATATAAGAAATAAGTTAAGAAAGTTCTAAGTTAGCTCTAAGAAGTAGAACTCTAAGTAGATATTAAGAAAAGTAAATTTAGTATTATTAGAGTTAAATACTTAAGATTTATCTTAACTATAAAAAGACTTAAAGTTAACTCTAAAAAAGTAGAACCTCTATAAAACTAGGTTTAATCTACTACTATAATAGGTATAAAGTCTTATCTAGAGTTTATAGGATTTTATAAACAATTTATTAAAGATTATACTAAAATTACTAAACCTTTAACTATAATAACACGCCCTTTAAAGCCTTTTCTATAGATATCTAAATATAATAAAGCCTTTAAAGTGCTAAGGACTAGGCTACTTACTATATAAACCTTATACTACTTCGACCTTAATTATAATATAAAAGTAAAAATAGACTCCTTAAAAGGAGTAATAATAAGTATTTTCTTATAATAATATAATAGCTTTTAGTACCTTATTAGGTTCTACTTATATATCTTAGTTAGCTATAAATTAAACTAAGAGATCTATAATAAAGAACTATCTACTATTATAGAAGCTTTTAAGAAATAGCGTCTTAAACTTATATTATATTAGAAGTATATTAACATATATTTAGACTATAGATTATTAGAATACTTTATAATAACTAAGCTACTTATAGCTAAGTAAGTCTAATAAATAGAGTTTTTATTAAACTTTAACTTTTAGATCTAATTTATATCTAAAAAGAGTAATTAAAAAGTAAACATATTAATCTAACGTAAATAAGACCTAAAAACCTATAATTAAGCTAAATTAGACAGCTACTTATATACCCTTTTAGAACCTAATTAGTTAGACTCTTAAATTAACGCTAAACTTACTTAGATCTTTTTATAAGAATAGTCTATATCTTTTAATATAATAGATATTATTCTAAAGTTAAGTTTAAATATAATTTAGAAGTTGAAAAAAGATAACCTAGGCTTCTTTTAGAAAGAATGTTATAAACTTCTAGATAGATACTCTATCTTACTAGATAATTTACTCTTTTTTAAGAATCGACTTTACGTTTAAAGGAATACTAAACTATATATAAAGCTAATCTAAGAAGTCTATAACTAAGTATCTAGTACTTACCTAAGTATAAAAAAGATATACTAGTTATTAGTATAATACTACTACTAGGTTAGACTAGGTTTAAACTATAAGAGGTATATAGTAAATTATTAAGCTTATAGATACTTTTATTCTTAATAGACTAAGTAGTAAGGCTTTCTTTACCTCCTTCTAGTACCTAACTATCTTATATAATATTTATATATAGATTTTAAATTATTTTTAAAGAATAAACATAGATTTAACACTATATTAGTATTTATTAACTAACTTAGAAAGGATTTGGTATTAATACTCTACTACTCGACTATAGACGCTAAAGGCTTGGCTAAACTCTTTATTTAATAGATTTACTATTTTAGTTATTACTCTAAATTAATTATATCTAATTAAGGACTTTAATTTATATTATTATTTTAAACTAAATTTTATTAAATAATTAGTATTAAGTTTAAGCTTAGTACTACTTACTATAAATAAATAGATAGATAGATAGAGATAATAAACTAATATATTAATTAGAGACTAAGGCCCTTTATAAGCTACTATTAAGATAACTAGAGCGAATTAATCCTCTTAATAGATAGAGTATAAATAATACTTCTATACTTATCTATTAGTATAACTCCTTATTAGCTTAAGTTTAGACTCGATTTAAGGACTTTATAAAACTAGAATATACTAAAGACGTCTATTCCTTAAGAACGTCTTAACTATAATAAGATAGTAAAAGTAGCTCGATATATATACTCTATTTAGAGGATAGTAAAAGATAATATAAGTAAGGCTTAGAAAAGGATAGAGGATAATATAAATTAATACTAAAGAGCTATTAACTAGGATGTTAGAGATAAAGTCTACTTATTTACTAAGAATCTTAAGATAAATCGTCTTAGCTAAAAGCTTATTAAATAGTAGATAAGACCTTTTAAAATACTAGATTATATAAGATACTCTTATAAGCTAAAACTTTTAGAAGAATTATTAATTTATAATGTTTTTGCCTCTAATATACTTTTAAAGGATTTAAATACCCCTCTACTAGGATAAGAGGTTCTAGAGCCTTTACTAGATATTATTTAAGGTATATAAGAATAGAAGGTTTAAGAAATACTTAGTAGTAGACTTTTTAAAAGATAGCTATAGTACTAGGTAAAATGGGTTAGATATAATTTAGATCTTACTTAGTATCTTATAGATAATTTTTAGGGTTTACTATATTATCTAAGAGACTTTTATATTAAATATCTAGAATAGCTAAAACTACTCTAACTCTTCTCTAAATAGATTAATATATAGGAATTAGATAAGAATTAAGTAAAAGAGTTAATTTATAAAACTCTATTAATACTCTTTAATTTTAGTTACTCTTAATAAGGAACTTATAATAAAAACCTAAGATAAAACACTAACTAGTAGGAATGTTTAAAATTAATAAAGTAAAGAACTAAGACCGAGTTACTACTAAAATAGAGCCTACTAACCCTTCTTAGACTAAAGCCTCTCCTTCCTTCGACTTATTATCCTCTTCTCTACTCTCTTAAATATAAGAAGCCTAAACCAGCTCTTCCTCTACCTCCTCCTTATAAGTACGCTTCTTACCTCGGCGACCTCTTATAACTAGCTTAGGAGAGAACGCCTATAAACTCTTTAGGTAGGCCTTAAAGAGGACCTAAACCTAGGTTTAGATAAAGGTCTTACCCTTTATAAAATAGTATAAGAACTATTAAATATTAGTAACTAAAACCCCTCTAATAAGTAAGAGGTACTTATAGTAACCTTAGTATAAAGCGCTTAAGTCTCCTCTAAGAGAGCGAACTATATCTCTAAACTATTCTTTAGTACTTCTATACTAGTAACGACTAATACCTTATCTAAGGCCTTAGTAGCCTTCTTAATAGCCCCCTTCTCCTTCTTAAGCTTAAGCTTACTAAACTCCTTCTCTATAAACTATAGTAACTACCTAAGTTAGAACGAATTTAGTATATATTTAGGATTAAACTTACTAGAATATATATAGTATTCTACTCTATATAGTACTTATACTTCTTCGACTTTAGCTTCTTAAAAGCGTATATATAATCTCTATTCTAAGATTTTACTTAAAAGCATTAAACGTAGTAGACTTAGTAGGTAGCTAGAAGTATACTAGGAGGATATAGGAGAAGTATTTTACTATATTAGATTAGCTCTAAACTAGGCCTAATAAAGGAGAGAAAGACTTACTTTTATATATATATATATAATATATATATATATTCTAAGATAAAAGTTAATATATAAGAATATACTTAATTAGAAGGTATTCTTATTATATGTTATTTTAGATAAAAAGAAAAGAAGAAGAGAAGTTAGAATTAGAGAAAAGTCGCCTACTAATATACTACTTATAATAATAGCTATTACTTTATAATTATTATTTATTGCTTAATAATTACTATTATAATATATAATAATAGTAAGAATATAATAACTCTATAGTAGTATACCGCTTTCTACCTAATAGCTAATAATTAACCTCTCTTCTGTTTATATCTATTATTATATAATATATAATAGTAAACAAAGAACGATTATCTCTTAAAATAATAATACTACTAGCTACTAACCCTACCTCGACTACTAGACACTATAATAGTAGATAAGTTATATTCTTTATAATAATTATGTAAACAATGCTCTAGTTAACCTAATACTATGTCGATCGATAACTGAAGACTTAGAACGAGTCTTTTTAAAGGAGGAGGGATATAATAGTATACTATTCTAAATTATTAGTATTTATAAAACTACTAATACTCCTATAACTACTAATACTCCTATAACTTATAAGATAGAAGAGGTTAAAGAGAGTAAGGATTAAATATTATATATTTTACTTTAAGGTCTTATATATTTAGCTTTAAAGCTCTTATTATTTTAGTAGCTATATTAGAAAAGACTCGGATATTATTCTTATTAGGACTTAGTAGTCTTTAACCTCTTATATATAGATATTTATACTTAGTATAGAAGAAGAATAGTTTTTCCTTTTCTTCTATATTAAAGCCTAGTATCTACTCACGTTATTTAGTCTCGAACACACTTCTATATATCTCTTCTCTTATAGTATATATTTCGTGCCGTTATATCACCTACTAGAAGTAAACGTATTCTATTTATATATAAGAGTAAATTCGAGCTATTTTACTTTATTAGTTAAGTTAGAAGCTAGAGAACGTAGAGTAATAGATAGAAGTCGATAAATAGATTACTATAGACCTTAGTATAACGTTTTATAAAAATTAATAGAAGAGTATACTAGTACCTCGTATAAATAGAAGGTAAAGAGAAAGCGCTAGCCTAATTAGGCTCTTCTTAGATTTAAGCTTTTTAAGCGCTTTATTTAATAGTACTTAGTTTATCGATTTATTATTACGAGCTTTTATTATTATTATAAGCTTTGTTTATTATTTATATCTATTTTTATATATAGAGCTAAACCTTTTTAGAAAGACAGTAGCGATTATTTTCTAGTAAGAGTGAATATATTGAAATTTCTCAAATTTTCTACGCTAGCAAGGGTACTATGCTAGCGCTGGGACAGAATAGTGTTTCCGTTTTTTAATAGCTCTTAAATTAGCTATAATATAGCTAATATAAAAGAGAGTCTTATAATATACTAAACTTATACTTAGTATTAAAGCTATTACTATTAGCTCTTAGACGCTCTAGCTAAACCCTGTCTACTCTATCTTATCCTCTAGTTTCATTAGTCCGCTTTCCTAGGTAGTTGTCTAAGAAACTAAGATAAGTATATACTATTAGAGAGTATAGAAACTCGTAATTATATTCTCGAAGTACTTACACTTCTATAATTACTCTAACTTCTTTAGAATAATAGAATCGATTTATCGAGTTTTAGATAAATAATAGAAGGAATAGTAGAGAGTTAGTTAACTATTCGCCAGTTACGAATTCCTACACCCCCTGGTGCACCACCTGCACCGACAGGTGAGGAAGATCACGTGTTTGTGTAACTGTCACAATTGACGTGGCGGGGCGACTTCATTTTCCTCTCACATCTCCTCTCATAATTTAGTTCGAGATCTCATCTCGATATGAGAGATGGAAACTGATTGAGTTATTTCGCTTTCAACGTTTATCTCCCCGTTCTTTCCTGACCCATGAATTTGAGGATCGTGAGGTATGAAGTCGTAACCGCGCCCGAACACATCTGAGAAGGAAGAAGAGGTGAACCACGATGGCCGAACAATCTGACGAGGAGGCTATGAAAGCTGTGAGGGGGATCTTTGAACAGCACGGCCCCATTCTCTTTCCCCTCGTTCCCTTCTCAATCCTTGCGTCACTCTGCTCTCAGAGCTCGCATCTCATATCCAGGTTGCTAACACACCCCTCAGATACCAATCCATCGCCGCCTCCAAATCCTACAAAGGCTACGACCTCAACTTAATGTCTTCCCTCAAACTCGTCTCCGCTACAGCAATGGGAACAACGACGTATGAACTTCTTATTGATGAGAGGTATTCGAATTTAAATGGGGTTATGCAGTATGTCTTGTCCCTTTATTGCTTGTCCCAACGTGTGTTTTCCTTGAAGAGAAGTGTGGAATAGAAGGGATAGGAATGGGGGTGGGGTTGGGTGGTGTTGGAGATGGGGATGGGAATCAAACATGCTAACCTTTTTGCAGTGGCGGTGCTGCTGGGGTAATCTTCGATATGTGCACGACTACTGCCCTAGGACCACTGGCGAGGGATGGGTATTGGGATTTTTTGGGGGGTGTAACGAGGATGTTGGGTGTGTCTTATTTGAGGGCTATACCGATTGGTATGTTTCTTTTTCCCTTTTGTTTTGGCTTACGAGTAACGGGCTGGAGAGGGTGGAGAAGTGAGATGGATGAGAAATTGAGTGTGGGAAAAACGGGGGGGGGGTGCTACTTTTTCCTTTCTATTTTTCTCTTCTGTTGTGCTTTCTCGGGTGTCTTGCTGTTTGAATCTGAGAGAAGGGGGAGAGAGTAACCGAAACTTCGTACCTTTGCTCGCTCGTCTATGCTTGCTTCGTTCTCTTTCTCCTAGGGACTGCCCTGGGATTGGTCTTGTGTTCGCGGATCGAGACGCTATGGTTGGGTGGGGCTTTCTGGGGAGGATTTCAACTCCAATTCCAACGTTTGTTTTTGTTTTTGGAAAACAGCTAACAACGAGTTTCCATAGGTACAACAGTCAGAATTCACAGTGAGGTCATGCAAGTGGGCAGAACGATGGCTTTGATTCGAGGGACGATAGAGAGTTTTGATGGGAAGATAATTTATTGTACTTGTGAGCATCACAAGGTTGCTCTTCCTACCCCGGCGGAACATTTGAAGTTTAGACCCGGAGGGGAGAAGGGGAAGTTATGAGATCAGGTTGATGTGGCTCGGGGGTTAATGAGTGACAGAGGGTATGTTTATTCTTGGTAGCCTTCCAAGTGCAGATAAGGAAGTTGTAAATACTTATAACGAACTGTCCGGTTTACGATAGAGTTGTCGTACCTTGCTTAGGATTGGTGACGGCATGGGTAGATTTACTGATTCACATCAATAGGATCAGGTACCGACTATTATGGGCGAGTGTTGAACTGCTCCTCAAATACCCTTATCTTGGTATCTCTCCTTCATGATGTGAACTCCATTCTGTTCATGTTCCTGTATAATCTTTGGGAAAACGGATCTAATTTTACATCCCTTCCTTGAGCAAGTAATTTGTTTTTTGGCCATATGGTGAACCTCAATCAAATGTTCTTGGAAGTTATCTCTATTTCCTTTTTGATTTTTGCAGACGAAATTACAAGATGGCATGGTGCAGTAGGTATCTTGATGTTTAACCAGAACATGCTCATTCATCTTACGCTGTCTTGGTTCTTCATCTGAGTCCCTAGACTTATAGCTACAGCCCAAGCGTTTGCGGGGACAATATTGATAAAAGACGTGGGGACCGTCTCGAAGATGTGTCTCCAAATTACTCCGACCTTTTTGACCCTGGGCTATAGTAGTCCAATGGCAATTTTTATGTGGACAAGGTGTCGGGTAAAGATGAATACCATCTTCAAGGTGCTTCAACATCGCACGCTCGCCCCTCGGGCCTCGGAGAGTGTTCGTGAAACTACAACCTTTGTGGGGACAATTTCTCGTAATTCGATGGATCCCACTTGCAACATGTTGGTCTAGAGTACTTTGAAAGCTCGTCGAGAATGTACAGCCTTGCTGTGGACATCGCAAAGGAACATGATGGTTTCCAGCCAAAATATGCTGCTCGAGTGCAAGTCGACCTTTTTCACCTTGAAGACGAGTTTTGTAAGTACAATCCGTGTGAGAACAGGCCAATTTACTCACGTGAACGCCACCCTTAACATGTTCGTCCATAAGCCGGCGATTCTTCTCGGTGTCGACTACACTATAAAAACAGGTTCTTTCGGGACACCGGAAAAGCAGCCGGCCTACGTTATGTCTAGTTTGAAGGTGATTTTCGAGACAAGGTTGGAAATAGGATTTCCAGTTGCATTCTTTCCATGGGCATTGAAGTAATGGTTCATCAAACACTGGATGGCTGACTTGGTGCTCTTTGTCAAGATGATTTAGGATGAAATATTCTCGTCTAAGAGTCTTCTGACAAAGGCCGCATTGAAATTGGTAGTTGGGGGATCCACTGCGTTCCCTCCCTTCACAAGCACTTACTGTGACAAGTTGGAGGGAAGACATGTATTGGTTCGCTTTGGTGTTTAGAGTTGCGAGAATCTCCCCAAGAGGTTCGGAAACGGAACTCTCCGGCTCTTCGTTTTCTGGACCCGAGAAAGTCAGGGATTCGGAAGGAGTCTCGGGTTCTTTCATTTCGAGCTCTAAACAAGAATCGGCAGTAGAAGCAAAACTATCCTCTCCATCTTCAGAGTCAGGTTCCGAATCCAAACTCATATCCTCTGCTTTCTCCTCAACCTCCTTCATAAAAACATCCTCGCTTCCCTTCTCCTCAATCGCAATCTCCTCGACGACGGCAGCTAAAACTCTATCAGCCGCTGCCTTCTGAATTTCAATTAATACATCTTCCCAATTGAATCGCTGGATAAAAACATCATCTCTTAACCATGGCGCCTTCTTCTCCTGAAGTCTAGAGAATGTAGATTTCTTAACTTCTTCCTCAAGATATTTCAAGGTCTTTCGGAAGGTCATCTTGGGGCGCGTTTGGGAGTATGTTTTGAGCTCTGAAGCGATGCATACTTGGATTGCTTAGTGGAATCTAGTTGCGACTGGGTGGATTGGGAGAGATGGCTTCTTCTTAGAAAACCATTTTTGTGTTTTGCGGATTGGACTTCGTGCGGCAATGGCGCTGGTGGGCTCCTTGGTGGTGTGATAGTTAGGCATCTTGAAAGATTTTGTATGGTTCTGTGTGAAACGATTTAGCTTCTGTTTGAGGTAACTTGTTGGGGGTTTTGTGTGGTTGACAATAATGGAGGATTACAAGGAGTTGGAGAGAGGGGGAATTAGATAGCTCCAAGGAAAGAAGTTGTTTAGGAATTGCTTTTATGATATTGAAGCTGTTCCCAAAGGACATCTTTCTTTTGTTATGTATTTTGACTTTAGTTCGGGAAGACGGTCTGCTTTTGTTAATATTAAACTGTTCCCTGCTTTCTTCTCTGATCAAACTCACTCTTATTGAAGATTCTTTTCATCTAGGAGTTAGAATATCCAGCAAGAGGAATTATGAGAGAAGGGCGCCCGGGAATCAAGGCGATAGAGCTTGTTGTCAAATTAATCAAACTTGCCAAACTCAAGCTGTAGCATTTCCCTAACCTTTTGATTAATTCCCGTCTACACTATAGGAAGCTATCTTACCTCAACTCACAACAGTTGTCGAATAGAAAGGAAATTCGCATTTTTCGCAAAGTGACAAACGTTTCACCTGAGCGAGGTTCCTTGAAAGTGGTAGTATAACCATCCTTGCATTTCTGCGAGGGCTATATTAGCTAACATACAGGAAAATTGGGAAAATACCTTGAAATTCGAGGGTCTAGCTTGGGCATAGAACGCAGTTTTTAGAGGGTGAATTGCTGTTTTCTTTGAATAACGAAAACATGGAACAATAAACATTTAATTTCTTTGAGGGTTTCATTGTTTGTTTGCCAGAGTAGTCTCTTTGACAATGGCCATTGATGGAGTACACCAACTCACTAGCACCAAGTTTCTGAAAGCCAACTTTCTTTAGCGAGTCCAGGTCTAAAGACATAAATCTTCAATTTTTAAACAACGTATTTCAATGTAATCATTTGGGCCTCTACGAATTTGGAAAGTGGAATAGTAGTTTTAAAAGGAGACAGACAGGTCTAAATATTAAACATAAAAGTAGTAATTTTGCCCCTTGGCTTGGGCATCATCGACAGTGAGCCTCTAATATATTCAATCACCCCTTTCGTTTACATCCACATCCACCCTTGAATATTCATACAAGCCACGATGCCTACCAGTCAACATTCCGATCTATACCAGACGCCTCCTCTTGCTTTTCACTCGACCCCGCTTCAAACAAGCGCATACTGGGAACAATTTGACAACGCCGGGTTCCCCGTTAAGGACAGAGCGCGCCATCTCCATTTTACATGGGATGAGAACTTAATCTTAGCTTCCGATCTTAAAGAGTTGAAGGCTGGGGAGGGTCGATACAGCCGAGAGGGTGTACTGTATCGCCAACTCTTTCCAGTAGAAGACCCAAGACGGCTGGAATTCCATGTACCAGGAGGTCAGTTTAGTCACTATATCCAAGGCGTTGGAGTCGTCGACTGCAACGGTTTCAATATCATTGTTCCCGATGACAAAACTTGTTCAAATGGAGCTCTGGTTAAACTTTATCCCACCTACGTAGACCTCCATTGGGAATTCGTAAGAAACCCGACGGGAGACACAGTCGCCGGCTGTGAGGAACACGGAGGAAAAGTGGAACTTGGGAGGCCCACCAAGCCTCCAGTGAGCTCCTTGGTTAGAAGGCTCACGAGAAGCCTCTCTCAAAGACTCACACGCAGAGACACCACAGGACGATAAATGAATCCACTCAGTTCTCGTTCTCACTCCCCCCTAGTTTGTATTTCACTGCTCTCTCTCGCTCCCTTTAAAGGAATTCCCATCCCTATCCCTAACTATAAAATAAAGCCTACTATATCAATAAAAACACTTAACATGAAACTTTTCAAGTAATTTTACTTTCTTCGTTATTTCTATGAATGTCGATTGAAAAAAACACATTGAAAACGTGAAACAAGAAAAGCAACAGTATATCAAGAGTATAGAAATAGCTCAGAGTCCGAAAGAAACGAACGTGGTTGTGGATGGATGTATGACATGATTCATTTTATTACACTCCTTCTCAATACTTGCAACATGGAGCACCAGGGGGTGTAGGTATTCATGGCGGAAGTCAGTATTTGATTACCTATTGTACGAACTATCTAGGAGAATAACAGAATCTAAATGCTTGGTTTTCAAGACCAACTCACACAATATCTCTCATGTTGTGCGAGTGATTCGCGGAGATAACCTAGAACAACGTTTTAATCAACCGCCACGAATGACTACTTCTACCACTGGGGGAGGCTATTAGCTACCGTTAATTAGTAGATGAAATAAAGGCAGACCCTTTTAACATTGGATTAAACCATCCATACAGGCTACAAGGCCAACTTGGCCATGTATTATGTGAACTTGCCTATTTATGGCTATGTGGAAAGTGCGCTAATGTGGGCCCAGGATGAAGCCTCGAAGTTTACACCAAGGGTTAAGCTCGTGGTACGTACAGTACGGTGGCAAATGCAGCCTTGTATGTCTTGCTCTTTCATGTGATAAATGCTCGATTGGAATGGGAGTTAAAGAACAATACTCGAATTTAAATTGTATTAACTGGAAAGGAATGTAGTAGCGATCATTCAAACTGCATGCCAACCAGGATTAACGATTGCAGCGAAGGTAAGCGAGGGTGGCTAAGGAAGGTTGCCTCCACAGTGACCCGATTTAGACATAAATTCGTAACTGTCAGAGGGCATTTCTTCTTTCAGCGTGTAAGATTTTATGAGAGTTGAATGCGGAAGACTCTTTGATTTTAATATTAGAGAAAGATAATTGAAAATAGAACAGCGGTTCTGATAGTACTTGCTCCTTTTTACAGTACATCAGACGCGTTCGTTTGGGAAAAGGGGAAGTTTTTTTTTATAGAGAATTTTCTAGTACCAAATTTTTAGTAGCAACACGAACACAACTCCAGAATTCCTTTCTAGGCAGTGCAGATGCCTCAATCAACCAACTCTTTGTCAATATTGGATCCAAACAAATGGTCAGCTCAAGTTCTAACATTAACATGGTACTTTGTGCCAAGTACTAGCGACCTCTAAGCAGGGCACTATGCATGCCAACGCCAAAGTACAAATTTAAAGATACCTTTGTCTGAAGAAGGTCAACAAAAAATCATACTTCCAAGACTTTAACAGGGTTTTTATGATCTATACTTACTGTAGACAGTCACTAGAAAGGTCAGAAGTTATTGCTAAATTAGTACTCGCATCACTAATACCTAAACTTCCCAGTTATGGTTGAACTGAGTCTTAATTTTGTGCTTTAGCCACAACGTATTTCACACCTTCGTAATTTTGAAAGTTTGCTAACTGAATTAGCGTCGTACAGTATCAAAGGAGTTATCTTTGGGTTTACTTCTTTTGGGATGTGCACCAGTTAAGAACCAGAGTCTCTCACCCTCGATTAGGAATAGCACTGATCACAGCCACGGCCTATCAAAATCCTGGAAAAACACCTCGTGGCCCCGCGGCCTGCCTGTAAGGTAGCTATATAACAGACTGCATTTCCAACGTTCCGGTTTTTAGATCATCCTCATCATCATTACCTTCTTTCCTCAGTCACTATTTCCACAGTCACTTCCACTTCATACATTCATTTCAACCTTTACCAGTACCAATCAACTATCATCTTCAAAAAACACAAAAACCACCCATCTTCATTCGACCATCATGCTTTTCTCAACAACAAACCTCTGTCTCGCGGCTCTAGCTTTCACTACCACCCTTGCAACTCCAACCACTTTTCTCGTGGCGAGGAGACAAAGTCGCTCGTCTTACACCCAACAAAGATGGACTCTGTGGTTTCCACGTCACCCAATATACCAGCTGGAATCTGAAGGGATCTTCCCAAATCTACGATGATTATCTCGATGCCATTCTCAAAGATGGAACTAGAAACATCCTCTAGCAGGAAATCGCCAAAAGGATGGCCGTGTTCACGCCACTAAACTGGCGTGACGTCAAGTTCCAATGGCATCTACTAAAACCCAATCACGTTGGTCGGCCCTCAGAAAAACGATAAAACTTAAAGTGTTTTTTTTTATTTACGGTCGCCAGTTTTAGGGAACGGGTGGTGTGGAGGGCATGCAGCCCAGTTAATAATCACACCACTAGATTACTCCACGAAAGTAAGAAAAGAATTTTCATAACATTGAGTAGTATCAAGACATTAATTCATTACATCGTTAAATCGCTCAGGAGCCGAAAGGACCAAAAGCCCGCGGAGATGCTTCTGAAATTAACATGCCGCTGCCCCTCCATTCGTAAAATTGCCAATTATGGGAACAATCAATCCTTCCTGTCCGGCTTTATCGATCGCTGCAAACCAAGCAATTGCCATCTTATGGTATCCTTTCTCGTTCGGATGTAATCCTTCGTAAGTATCCTCAGCAGGCTTGACATCCTCCATAGAAACAAGCCTGACAGGTTTACCAGCACTGGATCTCGCTGCGATAATGGCTGGAAGTGCTTTATTGAAAGTTTTGACCCGAGAATTGACCAGCGTATCGTTGTTGGCGATTATTTCGGCCACAATGATTAAGCCAGTGGGATTGGCCGTGTTGATTTGGTCGATAAGAGCCCCGAGGCATGCAGGTGCGTTGGTGACATCGAAGTCTTGAGTCATATCATTGGATCCAGCATGGACAAGAATGACATTTGGTTGGAGTTCCCCTGTGATTTCTGGGCTCCCCATCGAAGCGATTTCTTCGATCCTCCTTCCATCAAAACCATCATGGGCATTATCACTCCAGTTTCCGGAAGAAAGAGAGCCGATATATCGGACGCCATTTCCACCGTTGTACAGCATACAGGAAAGCTCTCTCCGGTAGGAATTCTCGCTTGGTTCAAGGTATCCCTGGGTGATGGAATCGCCAAGTGGAAGTATCCGTAGTGCAGTTCCGTTGGAGATGGCGAAAGTAGCTCGATTATAATTTCTCACATACCTCGCTTCTAATGTTCAGTCAGAAGAGATTCCAAGTTCCTCGTTTGTTTCAGGTTTCAACTTACCAACAGAACACCAAAACAGCAATGCGCCGACCAAAGAGCACTTCATGATATTCAAACTCCGGAAGAACATTTCTGCAGTGGCTTACTTCTTTCGTATCTTTCTTGATGAGGAAAAGATCTGGTTTATGACCTTTCTGGTGTTTCATGTTATGTGGGGGGCATCGTGCGTAATTAGGATTTATTTTAGCTCAGGTCACGGCGGGCCTGGTTGGTTATGCTTGCTCGTGAATTATGGATCTAAATATAATCTTGTTCTTTATGTAAGAGATTAGGAGGATAAATAATATTGCAGTTTTTATACCGACATTTTTTGTAAAGTTGGGAATAACAATTGAGCGACTGGTGGTGTCGTGATGAGCATTTCGTTGCAATTGAATAGTTCGGATGAGCGAGTGCAAGAAGTGAAACAACTACATCATTTGAGGGATAATCGGGAGCCAGTCTTTTGGTCACGGACCGCGATCGCGAGTACGACAGTGATGTCACTACCAACAAACTATTTGCATTGTCTCCTCAGAAATGGTGAGAATAAATGCACACACAAAATTCTATTGTCACTCGAGTTTTTAAACCATTGCTGTGCTTCCCATTTTTAGAGTACCTATCTGGCGCATATGTACCTTCAATTTATTCTACTCGTTAGCATGATAAATATACAAAGATCAGTAACCTCCTTTTTCTAATTTACTTTCTTACTGCTGAAATAGATGTTGATAAGGTAATAAAGGGGGTGAGAGAGATTAATAGTGGGGATTGTGCATGAATAACTGGGGTATGGGGTTCACTTATTTTAGAAATGGTTTAGGAGTTTATAAATGCCTGGAATAGGCTCATTGTACTTGTTTACAAAAATTGCTAGATGAATTCATGACGGGTATATAGCTTTTGAGCTAAAAATTCCCTTCACTGGGAATGCTCCTTTCGGCACCAATTTTAAGATTCAATCGCTGGAGGCTTCGGGTTTCATTTCCTTTCTTTGCGGGCTCGACTTTTCTCCCTCGATTCCAGCAACGTACGGGTCATTACAGAAGTTGTGGAAACTCGCTTCCTAGCATCGGGGTTAGACGTAATTGAGAGGTTGCAACTCTTTAGTTCAAACTTGGTTAACTTCAATTCCGCGGTATGGAACTGAATTGGGAGATCGCCCAAAAAATAGCATGAAGTCCTTGATTCTCCGATAAAAATTGGAGAGGCGAAGGGCAGAGGCAATCGCTTGGCTACGCTCATGAAATCAGTTTGCGTAATATTCCATGGGTCTTCTCTTCGCTTCCATGGTCTTGTTCGCAAGATTCATTGACAATCTCCTCGTAACTGATAAAGTATTTGAATGAGAGAGTGGTCTTGAATGAGAACCACGCTTGGACAAATTGGCAGCTTACTAACATAAATTTGAAGTGGTGCGTCATCATATGTGTGTCCTGTGTATCATCAGAGCAGTAAGTTAGAAGAGAAACTCTCGCTTAATAACTTTCACTACAAAATTTCCCATGCCATACTCCGTAGAAAAGGGTGCAATCAAACTACAGATATTTAAAATTGATCAACTCGACATCCTTTAATTTGAACGTCATGCATTCTTGATGCTGTGTATTTCTTAAGATTGATAGCTGTTTAGTACAGCTTAAACTAGTTATTTGTGAAGCATATTCATGGTCAAGTGCCAAAAGATTTTGGTGCGAACATTCAAAACCTTTCAGCGACAGAAATCCAGTGACCTAAAGCTTGGCGTCACGATGATTCGATAGGAGGCGGAAAATGAACGGCGGTACTAGCGCGTATTTTTAAATGGAGTCGCCACAGTCATGTGTGTTGGCAAACTCTAAGGCAACTCTCATTCCCATCCCCAGATTAAAGTCACCTCGACATGAATACGCAGACTCCAGAACACGATCATCGCACGAACTTCCCGAGCGGTCCAAAAATTAAAAGGCAGGATGGCTCGTCAAAAGATCTTCAACAACCGACTAGTCGTTGACTAGACTGTTGTTGGTCGGAAGCCGTTCCTGGCACTAAATATTAGAACAACTGTCAACCACCGCATCCGAGGAATCGATCGGCAGTATTTCCTTCATCATATATTTGTTAGCTCTGAACTCCGTCGTGAGCCATCATAGATAAGAGATCCCACAGCACCTTTCAACGTCTTTTCATTTCCAGCAACACAACGTCGAACTCTACGAATCTCACTTCACTTGCACAACGTTACATCAACCAAGAATCTATCGTACTGAGATCCACACTATATACGCAGTCTCGAGGTTGTCCTCTGATTATTTCCCGAGCTGGGCAGCAACGAACAATTATCTCAACACAAAACCCCCGGATCTCTTTGAAACCCTCTTCACCGCACAGGAACTCCAGAAATATTTCAACCAACTCCTCTTAATGGCCTCCCAGGTTTCTTCAAATAATACTGTCAAAATGCCCACTCAAGATATTCCAGCTAAGGCGCCACTGAAAGGAATCCTGAAGAACTCCAGAGCCACTCCAGAACCCGTCCTCAATATCCGCAAGGAAAAGGAGCAATACACCGTCGAGCTTCCCATGATCCCTCTTGTCCTTGTTTGTGACGATGTTCCTGGAATTGGCATCCTCACAGTTGCACGTCGACCAGTTTCGGACCTCCCTGCTGATATTCAACGCGCCTTGCCTTCGACAGTCTCACTCCGCCATCAATTTAGCAATGATGTAAGTTCAATATTTGATTTGCTAAATATGAACACAATACTAACAAGCTGTAGTGGTCTGCCAACGATGACACCGATAGCGACTCGGATTCGGATTCTGACTATGATTCAGACAGCAGCGAGATTTTTGATACCCAATCACCCGGCAAAAATTCACGCGGATTCTCTACACCCCCCACAGAACAGAACTCTCCCACCACTTGCCCGGAAACCATACAAGAACAACCAAAAAGAAGCGTTCAATGGAGCGCCACAGTCTCCTTCAACGAAAAGTCCAGCAGCAAAAACAGAAACGCCGAATTCAACAAACTCAACTACCTAAAAGCCGTCTCTCTCCCCTTGAATATCGAAGACTTTCCACCATGTCTCCGCCACGAAATCGATATCTTACTCGCCGACAGCTTGCCAGATACGGAAATCCAAGATCTATTCGTCACAATAAACGTTGAGGACGAAAACACCTTTTGGAGAAAGAAACGTCGTTGTGATCGAGAGATCAAACTTCAGCGCCTCGCGAGTACGTCATTTGGGAGCTTTAATGACGAAGACGACGATGAGGAGGATGATATGACCTATGTCGATCTCGATAGTGATCACGAGTCGGAGGAGGGGTTCAACGATCGGATGGCAACGCGATATGAGGAGGATGAGGAGGACGACTTCGGAATTGTGTTTGAGAAAGACGAGGCGGGGGAAGAGATCTCATTGGCTCGACCAGTTTGCGGAAGTAGCTTCTCTCACGAAGATAGAGAGTGTTATTCGAATGGGAGATGGGACTGATCAGGGACAGGTTTCCCGGGGATGAAGGCGGAGGCTCTTATTGTTCGGACAATGTTAGGAAGCAGTTCGCCATGTTACTTGCCACTGTTACGGAGAGCCCTTGAGAGGCATTTTAAGCTGTACTAGATACCCATTTGAGGGAGTTTGCAAACCAATGCAATTTTTTTTTGAAAACAATTACATTTTGTAAATCAGTGTGAATTTTGACTTGGCCTTTCATGTGTGCGTTGTTGTGTAACAAGTAGTAAACCTGGAGTTGTTAAATACAAGCAAAAGTAAACCACAAATTAACTGCCCATTATATACCTAGATCCTTCTCCACCAACCCTCGGCAGATTGGATGATAGAAATCCTTGTTCTTCTCAAATGTCTTCAATGCTAAAGCACGATCGACAGCATTCAACTTTCGATAAAGAGGTCTGACGAACTTCATTCGCCCCACCTTACCCAAAAGCTCCGAAGCAGGTTGGTAAACACTTTCATCTTTGCTTGTCAACCCGATTCCGAAATATCGAGCTGAAAGTTCAACATTGCGGGTATTGATGAGGGAGTAAGCCTCGCCCATTACCTTGGATTGGGCTGGCGTGATTGGTGTCTCGAAGTTTTGAACCTTTTCAAGGAAGACAACAGTTTGATTCGCAGCCCAGCCACTAATATCTGAAGGGGCGGGAGAGTAATCCTAGTGTAGTGTTAGCTTTCGCATCTAAAAAAGGGAGCTCTGGGGTACATACTTTTGATTCCCATTTAGCAGCCAAATCATAACATTTATCAACCAGGCTGGTATCGAAATCAGGCTTTGGCGGCAGCCCAGGTTTGTAGAACCATGAATCCCAATCTACAGATTCCAGTTTCGTGGCTGATTCCTTGTCGGATGCAAAGAAGTCAAGAAGAGTAGCCTTGAACTCGTAAGAATCCAGAGATTTCTCTTTCCATGTTGTGAAGTAATGAGGAATGAACTTGTCCCACTTTGCAATTCCTACAAGCTTCTCTAGATAATACAGGAAATGGAAACCCTGTCGGAGTTAGCTAAAAGATTATATTACCGGGAGAAAAAGCAAGCTGACCTTGTCGTATGGCACAGTGGAAAAGGCATCGTCGGGATCCTTGCCCTTGAGATCAATAACAAGTTTGGTGAATTCATGGTCAGGTCCAAACAGCTTAACAGAATCCTCTGGCACAAAATCAGTATATTGACTGAGACTAAAGAGGGCAAAGAACGTACCTAAGGCTTTCCATCCGATAATGGCCGAAAAGTCTCGATGAGCTTCCCCATGAACAGCGGCCCCAATGCGTCTTTCCAGATAGGTTGTCCATCCCTCGTTCAACCAGCTGTTGAGAGTTAGGAAATGAAAGTATATGGATGAGCATTAGGGGAAATATCGCACTACAAATAAATGATAGAACTCACAAATGCTCCCAACTTGCTGCTGAAACCAAGTTTCCACTCCACGAGTGTGACAATTCATGAGCAATGACATCCACATTTTCTCTATCACCACTAATGACAGTTGGTGTGGCATATGTAAACACGGGATTCTCCATTCCACCGTAGGGAAAGCTAGGAGGCAATACCAGGACATTATATTGAGTCCATGCATATGGATAAATCAGCTTCTCAGCTATCTCAATGAACTTTTCAGTGTCTGCCTCCAACTCCCACTTCGCGTCTAGAAGTTCTTCTGGGCCAGTAGAAACGAGGGATCTTGGCCCAATGGATGCAGTGGCAATGTCGCCCGAAGCCAACGCGAAGAGATATGATGGCATTGGAATATCTTGACGGAATGAGTATAACAATGTCCCGGATTCACCATCTTCGCCATGCTTGAAAGCTGATGACCCCGTGGGAAGACCGCTTGCTATAACGGGTAGGGGAGAACGAATCTTGAAGGTATATGTGCTCTTCACATCCGGGGTATCTTGGCATGGGAAGATTGATCTGTTGTGGATGGCCTGGCATTGAGAGAACATGTATGAAAACTTCTTGTTGGAAGTCTGAGATGCTGCAAACCATTGCAGGGCTGTACATTGTTCGGTTGTGGATAAATCGATTTGGACATCAACAAGTTGACCTTTTGGCTTTCCACCTGGAACCTTGATCAAGAGTGGACTACCATATGGCTCCGATCTCTCCGCAACGGTCCAATCCTCGGTCTTCTCTCCATTAACCGTAATGGTTTGGATATCCAAGAAGCTGGTATCCAGGACAATCTCCTCCGATTCCTTCTCGGTGATGGATTCCAACTGCAAGGTGACACTACCCTTGAGGCATTGCTTCTTGAAGTCAACAGATAGATCCGCCAAGGTGTTCTTGGTCTTCCAGTGGTTGTAGTTACTTAGGGTATTGGGATCACGTGGAGCCATGTTACTGATGGTAAAAATGTTGCGTACAAGCATTCGATGGCTTGGGTGCAGGCTGATGCAAGGGGACGATGTGAAGATTCGTATTACTCTGGTGAAAGAGAGCAATGAAGTCATCGACTCTATTCTGGAACGTGGAAGGAGTGCAGCAAGAGACGAGACGAGACGAGACGAGGGATATCGAGAAATGAAGGTACCTCGCAGAACTAGAAACAACGCATGAGCATCCTCGGGCGGGCAACTTTCGTCCTGCCAAAACCGGTTAGACTCGTTCACACTCCGGGTCACGAAATCTAAATAAAGAATTGGTCACATGACTATAGGTATTCCAGGAGTATTGATTGTCCTGATGGTTCCATTGCACCTCCACTATCAAAGCACACCACCCCTTTTCTTCTCCCTCACCCTTTCCGTCGGATCTTTATTTGAATCCCACAACTCCATGATTTGCTATACGCATCTCTCGCAGCACCACCCGAGCCGCAGGCACGCAACGACGAGCCTCTTTGGCCAGGCCAGCTCGCTGACATTGAATCATCAAACAAGTGTGGACACGGGCTGACTACACTACTCGAGTACACGCCTCTGTTGTGGTCTCGTCTCATCTTTCCTACGCCGACTCGACTCTCTCATCACTCGAGCTCGCTTTCCAAAACGGGGCTCACGAATCGCAGTCACGAGCAGGTGACGAGTCTTACGGAGTACAGTACATACATCATAAAGACAAGAGTTCCTCAGTCTCGAGAGGCCATCGCTGTCGACATGAGGCGCGGACTCAAACATCCGGCGCAATCTATTGCGAACCTCTCTTGTGTTGTGCGTTCCGTGAGGATGCGAGAGAGCAACCCGCCTTGCAGCTCGCAAAGAGAATTATTCGTTTCGTGGAATATTTTCTGTGCTTCGCATTCGTCATCAGAGTCAGAAAAAGCTTCAGAAAGCAAGCCTCTGTTCAATTCTGGCCCTAGATCACCTTGCCACCGGGATTTATCTAAGCTGATTAACAGGATTACTTCCACGTGTTGGGCCGGTAATCCTGCTTCTACCACCGCTTCTGTGCATACGCCACACAAGCATCCCTCTCTGAGAGCGAGTTGTTCCTGTACACCAACCCTTCGGGGCACACCAAAAATCCTACGGAGGATCTTCAATCCTTCACCCCGGATGGTTCGTCTGTATCGGCTTACGGGATAAGATCTTTGCTACTCCCCCAAAACATAGCTGAGATATGGCTCCTTATAAAGTTCAGAATCGATAAGGCGTAGGGCGTAAGGTTTTACTGTGCCTCGATTTTGGCGATTTTGGCACGAGGTATATCTTCAGCAGATTTGGGCGAAACAGAGCTTCCTGCTGTGTAATGTACCGCAGGTAAGCGCTATGGAATAGAAACTCGGATCCTTTATCACTCGCGTTGGTGATCGGCTCCTATTGCTTCCTATGAACTCCATTTTTGATCGAAACAGCCATCGAACTCACAAAGTCTTACCTAGATCTTACCAAGAATTGCTCATTCGGGTATTTTGTCCTCTTCCTCTTCCTCTTCCTTTTCGTGTTGATCGTGTATCCTCCCATCTCTTACGTTTCTACCGACCTTTGCACCATGTTTCCTCTTTTCGGCAGAAGACTTGATTATCAGAATAGCAAGATCCTATATGCAGTAGTAGCACAGAACATACCAAGTGGTTGAAAATTGGTGGCACCTTTACCAATTCATGTTTTGTTCGGGGTCATTGTTCAACTTGATGGTCTCTAGCACCTACCAATCTGTTCGTTCTCGGAAGGCTATGGAAGCTCAGTACCCTCTATCTGCCAACTCTCCATCCCCGATACTCAAGTGGGCATGAGAGACGAAACTTTGGGGTTTGGAATGGCTTTTCTTATGGATTCTCTTTGCACCGGATCATGGGTACCATGGTCTGTTGGTCCCGATTTTCTTTTTACGCGGGTTTCCCCACTGAAAGTTCCCAATTCCCAACATTTGTATTTTTCAACGAGAGTTCCAACCAAAGTTGCAAATTGAAGCGAGGAACTCTTTTTGCCTTTTTCCCTCGTAATCTTACACCAAAATCTCAACAGGTGCAATAAGGGCGTGCAGTGCCATGTTTGTCGAAGTATTCTGGCGCATTTGGGGGATATTGGACCTTTCAGTATCTCCGAAATCCCAGTACATTTGTCGTCCCCACAAATATTTGATACCAAGCCTTGGTTGTGTTGAAGATGAACTCATCCGAACCAGGGTCTTGGCTTAGCCTCGGGATATCAAATCTGATCTGAAACCTGGGGGTGTCGAGTTCCGCATACCGCTGCGCACTATATCGGAGGAAACACCAGATCAATTGTCTATAATCTCCTTATTTATTTTTTACCTGGTTACAACTTGTCAACGTTTTATTTTCCGGGCTGCGATTCCCAATTTAGCTTAGATTTGCTCGATTATGGGTTTGGAGGATTAGGGAGGCTTTTTTCAACGTCAATTGTCGAAATGAAGTATTTGGATTCTGGGTCACTTGTCAGGAGGAATATGCGGAGAATTTATTGGTTGGTCAAACCATCTGAACATAATCCGTACAAAAATCACCAGCAAATACCAAGTAGTTCATGGGAACTCCGTACGTAGGTTTCCGAAGAGAGTGTAACCCTCACACACACAGTGTAGTAGTGTAGCTCTACCTACAGCATGTAAGCAATTCACATGATGTGAATCATATCACACATCAGAGTTTGTGCAGTCGAGAAAGAAATCGAAGACCATATGCAGAGGCTATGACAATTTCAATACTCGGGGACATACCCAATGCATTCCTAAATCTTGAACCACCAAGACAAGAGAAGAGCATCACGCTCACCTCCGAATCTGTAAAATTCAAAAATGAGAAGCTAAATCCTCATCCTTTGACTCTCTCGTTCTTCGTCCCGTATATTCCTCCCTCCTGACGATCTTTCCACCTACATGAGCCCTAATGTCAGACACCACATATGCAGCATACCACACCAATAATAGCCGTACCTTCTCAGTTCTCACACCGGCTGCGTTTTGATCATTGACAGGATTCATGATGAATTTTGCGCAGTTGGCGCCCAGGCCGAAAAATTTAAAAGACTTTCTCTCGAAGTGAGAGAAAGGGAGGGAGACAGACACCGTGCCTGCTGTGCCTTCCAAAGGCGTTGAAAAACGGCCTGGCGAACAGACAAGAAACTTGATTAATATTTTCAGTTACCCCGTCAGCTGAATATTTTCCGTAGGCATCAACCATCCAAGCTCCCCTCTTTTGACACCTGAATTTTCCATTTCCCTAGGAAATCGTCTTGAGATGTCACATCATTTGTTTCTATAAATCGTGAATTATCAAGTAAGGGAATTTGATGGGTTTACTTCCTTGATTTGTTTCCAGTCGTTGTCGAGGGTCCTCCACCGTATTTCATGATCCCAAGTTTCCAGTTGGAAAACCCACGTTTCGCCCCATGTCGCTGCGGGCTGTATTTCGGAGGACTGGGGTAGGGATGTGTGATAGGGACAGGGGCTCGCAGGGGGGGTATAGAACACGGTGCTATAGGGCTAGGATTCAGCACATTTTGGAGCTTGTTGGGTGCCACAGTGGGGAAGAGTTGGAAGAGAGTTTGGTTGAACCGTCAAAGTGAGGGAGCGAATACGTTTGGTGGGTTGGTTTTCAATGCCCCAAACCTGACCCTAAAATTGCTTAAGTGTGATAGAGGGAGTATATTTTTGATTGATAGTTTCTTTTGTGCTGGCTGGTCGACAGAGAATTCTTTGTGATCGATTATGCAGGCGTTCTTGGATCTTGTATTCTCTCGAACGGTCAGGGAGAAATTATGTTGTGTTAAATGTTGTGCATGCATTAGGCCCCTTCGCTTACAGCATCTGGCAGATTTTTCTGCCTCCCAAGTGGCCCGAAAAACTACCCTTTTGGTTGCATGCTGCCGTCAAAAATGTGATGGAAAAAGATAGGATGAAAAGGGTCCATGATCTCTCCGCACAAAACGAATGTGAGGAGTGATTATTTTCTATCTTTTGAAGACTTTTTGAATGTCCGATTTTTTAAAAATAAAAATAAAAGATGTGATGATCGTCGAGAAACGTATGTATCCTGCGAACTGTTGCATTGCGGGAGATTGGATTTGGATTGATCAGATGCGAGACTTGCCTGGAAAGAGCCTGGATGGTGAAGAAGTTGGTCCGGTAGTTGGGGTTCGGAGAATGGAAGCTGGGTTGGGATGAAGATGCCTTCCGCATAAATGAGAAAATACTACGGCATGAAGGATTTTCATGAATTGTTTCTTTATTTCCCCGGCTCTGGTGTTTCGAAACGAAACGCGTAGAGACGAGATTCATTGCGACTTCAGATGATGAATATATTTGTTTGAACTGGTTTTGCAGCAGAATAGAGTTCTCATCTTACAGCCTAGTGATAATGCTTGGTTACGAAAAGGGTGGCTTCGGAATCTCTTATCTGGTCTGGACTGTCGAGATGAGAATAGATTTGGAGCTCTCGGAATTATGAGACGAACCCGTGAGAGTTTCAAACCTCTTCCCGGGCCATGTTAGAGAAACCATTTCCCTTGGCCTCAACGCTCAGGCTGAGCAACAAACCCCGCGAAACGGCCTACTTTCGCTGCAGAAAACCGACACAATGGAATATACTACGACCTCCCAAGGAACGAAACAAATCATTGCTGCTGAGTTTTCATGCACCTGAAGATCTCTCCCTCTTTCTTTCTTGCAATTGGTGTCTGTTCATATGCAGAGTCCAAGGAGAAAGACCAGATCAGGAAGTGAAGTCATCCAAAAGAAGATGCGCCGGCAGAGGGCTTTGACACTGCTCGGGCCAGATCATGTGCCACAGTGGGTGGGTGGCAGCGCAGCGTCGGGTGGCTTAACTAAACGGTCGTTGCGGTGAGGGAGGATAAATAGCTGGATGAATTATGATTTTCATAAATGTCGCTCTTATCCATACTGTGTGTACCAGGTTACAGGCCGGAATGCGGGGTTTTGACATCGGCACACAAAAAGCAAGACTCGAGACTCGAGACTCGAGACTCAAGAGGTGCTCCCACCACTCCCTACTACCTTGCGCGCGGGGAAGATGTAATGGTGACCGGAAGGAGAGAGGTGCTTCCACACGAGTGCATAAATGATTATGGCGAGATCTGTGGACAAGTCTGCTGTGTGAATTCCTGATGCATGAGAACCCCTCTATCAAGTAATCTACAGCACAATAATGGGGTTGCCATTGCCATCATGTGCTGTATGTATGCCAGGGCACAGCTGGGATAGTAGCGTAACTCTGAACCAAGAAATACCTTATACTCCGATCATATGGACGTTTTATGAGAGGTTGTAGCGTTGAACTGCACTCTTTACTCGCAGGACCAAATATTCATCCCGCTGTGTTCAAACAACTCAACGGTGGTATGTTACAGCAAGCTCAATCCTGAATATTCCGTCCTCATTCCCGTTGAAGATTCTCGTATTGGTCCTGAGTTTGGACCTTTGGATCTTTGATGTTGTGGACGATCAGGTACCACCTACGGCAGTGGCTGTGGATTGTGATTGTGACTTTACCGGAACTCCAGTGCAGTCGAGGGAAACCCCCAAGTGCCCCTCATGATGTGGTGGCATTGGGGAGGCAATTGATAACGAACTCGCTTTGGTACTTAACTGCAATATGGAATATGAATATAGACCGGGAAGCAGGTGAACTGCTTCAAAGAATGTTTCTTATCAATTGTTATCAGCGTGCCTAATGACCCTGGCTTGAAGATAAATTGAAAGTCCCATAATTCAGCACGTTTTTCTGGACTTTTTCGACTGGTGGTGAAACAAGCGTTAATACATCTCAGTCAAGCTCAATGCTGCAAAGCGGGCCGTTGTTGATCACGATTGAGGGTGTTCAGTGCAGTGGCTTTGACTTTTGCTGAAGTTTATTATTGATACCCCGCGGCGGGAGCATCATTTGCTATGGGTTTGACATGGAAAGTTGACCTACATCTGTACCTGAAGAACCATCTGACCTCATGTAATCTGGCAATAAGGGTAGAGAAAGTATCTCGCAGGAAAACCTGTTGATCAATCCACGCGTTGTATTTTGTTTCGTGTTCTTTCAGGAGATGAAGCCTTGACACGTTTGGCCCTCGTTTCCTACAGGTCCACTTTCTCCCAACCTTCGAACACCCTCGTCATCAACCTGGAAGACTTGCGATCTTCCTCAGCATGAACCCTGATGAAAAACTGGAGTCGACGGAATTTGTCTTGCTGTCAAAGAAGACGAACGACTCAATCAGCAAAAATTCCCGGACCAGAGGTGAGGAAACAACTCGCCTAGGGATGCTTTCGATGAACCATTGATCGTTCTGAGAAGTACGCTGAAGAGGCTGAGTTGTTCTGTGAAGGACCAAAAATGCGAGACCATCATGGTTTGAGGTTAATCCATCCCGGTGCCTGTCCTCTTGTCGCACAGACATGCACGGCGTTTCTACCCCGAAGTAGTTCCTTGCCCCGCGCCTGGCCATGGACTTCTTTTGCAACTCCGGCTGCCAGGTTTGTGTGATAGAAGTGCAGGAAGACTTTTTTGGTTGCGCTCTATGGTTGTAAGCGAGGCCTAAAAAGAGGGCTGGAAGAGTTGAAAAGGAGAACGTCATTTCATCCGTGGAATTGATTCATTTGAAATTTAGGAAGAGGGAGAGGGAGCAATGGGAACATGGTTCTTCCTGGAAATAAGAGTAGACTTACTATGACTTGCGCAAGCGTCAAAGGCTTTTGCGTAGAGTAAGGTTACTTCCAACTTGTTCTCGAAGTTTGGAAACAAGCAGACGATTCGATGATTCGATGATTTAACGTTTAGTTTTGGCAGCTAAAGATAAGTGAAGCGAGCTAAGAGGCTTTTCCTGGGCTGTTGGTTCAGCCAAAGCTTCTTTTTAGCTTCCCTTTTCTTACGCTGACGAGAATGAATACACGACTCGACGAGTCAGAGAATGGCATCTTAGACACGGGGGTGGAAATGTTCATTCATGCAAACTCGATCGAGACGATGGAAAATGAGGGGCAAAAGGCTAGAGTTGATGGGTGGAGACCTGAGACCAGAGTGACATCCCGCAAGCTCCTTCAGGCCTTCGCTTGGAAAGAGATTGTGAGCGTCGTTCGGGTGCTTCAGCCGTAGGTAAGACAAATCGACGATTGATCGTTATCTAGACGTAAAGCTTAGCATCTCTAGATTGCCCGCATCATCATCAACTCTGTTTTTAATTGAGGGCTTCGAGCGATTCAGTATCGAACCCTTCTCTGCCAGCTCTTTAGATTATTGGATCGGAAAGTGCTCAACTCATCCCCGTACGAGTCTTGGCCGTGGCAATTTGGCCCACTGGTTTTCCATCAAAACCCCAACCCAAATTCAACGTCTGTGCAAATACTTGAACAAACCGCTTCTCCGCCACGGAACAACCAATCAAATACTCGTCACGCTCGCTCTCTGTGCACAGATTCCGACGTTGGGGCATTGAAAAGCAATCTTTCGAGAGCCTCCTTTTCTGACTCGAAAAGAGCTCGAGGGAGCGGGGTAGAGAAAACGTTGCCCGCTATGAAGTCCATGTACTCCGTACCGAAATACCAGCCAACCCCTTCTCTAACGAGTTTGAGAGCGAACGGGGCATGGCTGGAGTAGAAGAGACCTCCAGATTTCATTTATAGTAGGCGTCACGAGAGGGCCACTCAGGTTGAGAGACGCTGGTTGACGGGATGCTGAGCTGTCGAGGTGTGTTGCAGTGTGAATTGTCTCTCAGACGCACAGCTTCCTCATGAGTCTTGAGCGCACCTCCAAGAGCATGCATGGGTTACGCTCGAGCAGGCATTCGAGATGCAGTACGCCCCCTGCGAAATACCGGTGCGTGATGGTGATATGAAGAGGGGTCGTAATTTATCAGCAAGGGCTCCGGCCATCTGGTGAAATTGTTTCACGCCGGGACAGGCCCCTTATTGTGCTCTGCTCGCCTGAGCAGCACGCCCCTCGCTTGCAGCATCCTGTACTCTCCCCCCCCCTAGTACCACCCGGCCGTCTTTCTCACTCTTTGGATCGAGGTGGGATGGAGCCCCTCTGCCATGCTGGGGACTGTCGTCTCAGCCGCCACCGCGTACATGTTTCTTGCTAGGGCTCGTTCTTCTCCGGCGACCCGCTCCCTGTAACATGCTTCCTTATTTGAGCCGGGGGGTGCTTAAGAGAAAGAAATGGCTCCCTCATCCCGGGGTCGGTCCAAGTGTCAGTCAATTCATAAGTATATCCTCCGCCGTCGATTGTCGAGAGCCATACGTTCTCGTAGCAGCGGATTGAGGTCAGGTATAACCAGCCGTGCTATCTACATCCTTCTTCAGTGTGCTGTGTGTGAATTTACATCACTGTACTATCATCAATTCAACGTTGTTCATCGAGCAGGATACCTCGAACCTACAGCAATAATGGCCCATATCGCCGCCTTCATGGCCGACGCCGACCTCCATATCCCCAACAGCGTTGGGTTGAATAATTATATTGCCAGAGAGATTTCACCAGCTCCATCAGCCCACGATACAGTGCGTTGCTTCACTCGTCTTCACAAACAACTCGTTACTAACAAGATACAGACCGACACCTCAGAAGGAAAGGAAAAGGGAAAACACGTATGGAGAATGCATCAACCATCAGGATCACGCAAGCTCCATTTGTTTCCCTCCAGAGAAAAGTTATCGATAGGATCTGCGGGAAGGAAAAGCCCAGATACAACAAACGAGGCAGCTGGCCAAACTGTAGGACGAAATGCAAGCGAGGAGAAGGAACAATCGAGGTCGAGGTCATCTTCCAAAGAGCCAAAGCCCAAGGAACAGAGTCTGGTGCGTCGACGGAAAGTCTCTGTGCCAGAGCTGGGACCCATGACGACAGTACAAGAAGTTGCTATGGATTCTCGTAAGTTTATATATCCGACGCATATTAATTGCATTTCAATGGGTCTTTCTAACATAACCCCAGCCACTATTCCCGGACGGCCCGCACTACATGAAAGGTCTATCAGTGCACCAGGAGGTAACAACTGGCGCCAAAATGCGTTCGGTGAGAGCATGATGTCGTGCATCTCTGGGCCTGCACTGGATGAGAATGCTGAACTGGATATATTGGAAGATCTCAACCAGACAGTACCTCAACTTAACTCGTCCAGAACCAAATTAAGCAGAAATAACTCCACTTCACCGAGCCGGCGACCACTCTCCCCCAAGTCCCTCGCCCCGCTAGTCATTCCCACCACATCAGCTCCTCGGCCACAATATCTCACTCGACGACCATCAAACAGCCGGACGAGATCCGAAAGCACTCCACCAGACGTCCCACCAAAATCTGCCCGCATGAAGGACCTTATTTCTCCAAATGGCCGAGGCACTCCCTATACTCCTTTATCTGGTTCCTCACTTACCCCTGGCTCCGCATCAACGACTCTTACAGTTTCTACCCTCGCTTCATCCGTTGGAACTACGCCAACCTCCGCTGTCGAACCTCCACGATCACCTAAACAATGGATGAGTGCCAGTACGGGACCAAGTCCAGTGACTACCCGTACCCGCGGACAGTCTGAGTCAATACAGCAACAACGAACTGAACGGCAGTTGGGTCACCGACGAGGAGAATCCGAAGCTTCTATCATGGACCGAGGTCGACCAAAGAAGCGTACTATTGCTGGTAGCCCAGTCTCCCGTACCAAGAGAAGTCCAATTGAGGAACAGACCGCCTTTGAGACACTCCCTGAAGGTACCCGACCTACTCAAGCAACTACTGTGCTTCCTGCTTTGGAGTTAGAAGCTCTCCACAAGCAAGCTTTTGGCCAAGCATCGCGATTCGACGTTCTCTCTACCAAGGATGTCGATGCTCTCTCGAGAGAGCTTCGAGGTCTTGATGAACGTTGCGAGTATCTTCGCAAAACCCACCGTTCTCTGCGTTCAGGACGCCGCAATCTTCATGATCGCATCTGCAATTTCCTCCGTTCTCCTCGTGTGGCTCGCTTCTCACATGAGTCCATTCTTAAACAGGAAGAGGCACTTTCGGAACTGGACACTTCCATTGATGACTGGGTCAGCAAACTCGAACAAGCTGAGAACCGTCGCACTCGCGTACGACAAAAGCTACTCGAGCACGTTGCTGCTGCCCTGATTATGCAACCAGCTTCAGGGACAACGACAAACGTGATGATCCCCTCAGCTGGAGAGAACACCCCACCTCGAAGCCCAACCAAATCACACTCACCACGACGACTTGCAGAAGAAGTTCCTGTCACCAGCCCCGAGTCAATCTCCAGTCGACGTCGGACAAGAATGAGTGTCGAGTCGATCAAAATCTACGCCGACAGTGATATGTTCGCACTCCTTGCAGATGTCGAGGAAGAAATCACCCGCATGGGCGAACAAACTTTAACGGAGGAGCCACTCCCAATCACCCCTGTCTTAAAGGCAGAACCCGTCATCGCCGCAGGCATCACCCTGAATGCCACAGTTTTTGAAGGCCTCCTCCCTTCAACCCGTTACCAGCGCCAAGCTGTCTAAGTTACACCGAGAGAAAAAAATACACACACACACACACACACACCACATTCCTTTACGAACTTCACGGCTTCTTTCACGAATGCTATCTATCATTTACGCAACGCCTGTGCAATGCATCATTCTCGTCCTTCCTTAGCGACACTGCCTTTTCGCCATCACATTTTTATACATATTTCCTTTACGATTACATCCACACATCGAAAACACCACCAATGCATACGTATACGTCCCTTTAGCGACTTCTTTGCACCATATTTCTTAATTTCTTATGTCCAAAAATGTTTACCGAATTATATATCTAGCTCAAGCTCATCGCACGTTCAGTAGCTTTTATCATCTTTCATCTCTTGTGTTTTTATTACTATTGTCGTTCTTGTTCATCGTTGCTGTTGTTTGTTGATACCAACATTTTATCGGAGTTTTTACAAATATAGAAAGGATTGAATTGCGTTTTGTTGTTTATAAAAGGGGTCGGGTGACGGAAAAGAAGGTGGCCTTCCGGTTTGGTGCGCATTTTATGGCTTGGGAGGATTTGTTGTATATATGATTTGATGGTTTGAAGATGGATATGATGAGTTTGGGGAGGTTGAAAGTATGTTTTTGTTTGATAGGAGTGGGATGGGGTTATGGGATATAGAATGGTTCGGTTTTTTTTATCCGCTGGAGATACTTTAGGGAATAGTTTTACATAGCGTATGTTTAAATTCCAAAGATTGATTCCTCCAAAAAAAACATGATCTTGATTCTATTTTTGTGCACCTCACGCATGTAGAGTTAACCAAGGATGAGCTATTTAAGAGACGCGCGGAATACTAAGATCTAACCCTAGATAGGTCTCTAGACTAAGGATCGGCGTGTTAGATAGTCTTTATTTAATAGAGACTATTTAATACTAATAAAATAGAAACTATTTAGTCTTTATTAAATAAAGAGTATAATTATACTAAAGTTCTTAGAAATATAGTTTCTATTTAATAGAGACTATTTAGTCTTTATTAAATAAAGAGTATAATTATACTAAAGCTATTAAAAATATAGTTTCTATTTAATAGAAACTATTTAGTCTTTATTTAATAGAGACTATTTAGTCTTTATTTAATAAAGACTATAATAATACTAAAGTTCTTAGAAATATAGTCTCTATTTAATAGAAACTATTTAGTCTATCTTTAATAGAGACTCTTTAGTCTTTATTTAATATAGACTATAATAATACTAAAGTTCTTAGAAATATAGTCTCTATTTAATAGAAACTATTTAGTTTCTATTAAATAAAGAGTATAATAATACTAATACTTATAGAGATATAGTTTCTATTTAATAGAAACTATTTAGTCTTTATTTAATAGAGACTATTTAGTCTTTATTT